>JASCZW010016601.1:0-32113 GCA_034211315.2 Aedes japonicus | reverse complement strand
TAAAAAAGGGTGGTGGTGACCAAATAGTCTGGCGACAGTTGCGATCAGTTGATTTGCTGGTGGGAACGTAGCATATGGTGACGGATGCTACGGAACACGGTAGTAACGGCACGTGTCAGTGGGTCGTTCCGGGTTGAGTCCCGACCGTTTCGTTGTGGTTTACTAATCGCCCATGTATCTGCTCCGATACTCGGGAGCTAGAAAAAACGCATTTCAACACTACCCAATTAGCACCTGTGATCATAGTGTTGCTGGACTTGATTGTAGCTTGAAAGTCATATTTATGTTATCAAACCGAATGGCAACAAGCGTGCTACTAGGGTACTCCGACAGTTCGACAAAACATTCCTCGTCCCAGCCTAAAGAAACAGACCTGTTGTTCAACAATGGTTATGTAGTTCATGTCCCGTATTCAATAGCACCTCTTTTATTTGCCGCCTTACCACGTTACCACGTTATCACCACGTTTCTCACCATTTGGCTCTCAGCCAAGAACACTTATTCAGCACGTTCTGCTCATCAACCGCCCCAAACATGGAATGACCGAGAAAGCTTTTTAGATCTTTTTTGAATGCCAGATGGCTGCATCAACGAACTTCCACGCATTGATAAGTTTTGCGTGAAACGGCGTTAGTCATAATCAGCGTGCCATCTATTTTTTTATTGCCATGCAAAAATTTATTAGGAATGTGGTTACGAGATCGCATCGTCCTGCTAATGATTCATTTTTTCTGGGAGCAAAAACTTCTTCGTTTAAACTGATTACAATTATTTTTTTTATTTGCCAACCAAATAAAATGTGAAAAAAACTTAAAATTTCATCGATAGTTACAACTATTTACATCCGGAGGAAAAGTTATATCAGCTTAATTTTGAATCCTAGATAGTGTTCTAACTGTTTAATTAATAATACCTATAACTATAAATGACTAAAATTAGTATTTACATTTAATTCCAACTACCCTTTTATTGCTTATCTTGACGCGCGTGCTTCATGTACAATAGCCAGACTTCTTCAGTGTCGTGTACTAATTACTTATTAGTACACGACATGAAAAGTTAAACGTGTAGACGAAATACGCGTATCTGCTAAGATGAAGCCAGTGGAATAGTTGGAATGAAATAGAATAAACCACTATTTTTCCTCTCATTTCTAGTTGAACTAATCTGTTTGTTATTGCTAGTATTTTACCACCACATTACTCAAAAGGAGTGATTTTCCACTTTGTCGTGAGTGAATTGAAATTATTTAGCAGTTTTGAAGTTCGTCGAAAATCAATCAATTTCTTTCTAGGAATTATTTTAACAACTCTAATATTTTTTATTAAAGAAAGCCAGTACACAGTAGAAAACGGTCATTTGCTGGTCAAAACTAACGAACGATACGACAGCGCAAATACGCGACTGGGATGTTGGCACATAATTTTAGATACATTCACCACGTGATGAACAGAGTTTATGATGATGTCTCTAAATGCTATCACAATCGTTGTCTTGCCTGATTTTGTTAGCGTGAATGAAGTTAATAATGAATCAATTTCCGAATATTATTATCATTTTTACGAATTTTTCACGGTATCATTTTTTGGAGGCTGCCAATGGTGAGATCAATCTGATTATAAATGTAACTCCATTCCATTCTGATATTCTGAAATAATTTGCTGGATCTGCGGTAGAGCTACCGCTTTCTGGCTCCCGGATCAAAGCTGCTTTAAATGGTAACTTAAAAGTTTTATTTATTTCAATCAAAATTCCCCTGTAATTTTTGATTTTGAATAAATCGTATATCGACAAAATCGCTGCATCGAACACTAGGTATATCATTCAAAGTGAAAAACTTAACAGGCCAAAAAACCGCCCATTATCAATTCCACAAATATTTAACTTGTTGTATTTTGATAGAACAGCAAACATTCTGAATGCATAACTCATCCATTTTTTTTTAATGAGTGATTTTTTGATACAAACCCCAGTATATAGATGATGAAACCTTCATTCCGATAAATATATGCGAAATAACTGTTTCAGTACACAGTTTTCATTCGAAGAAAAAGTGATCACTTTCACCTGGAATCACGGTTCTTGTCCGATATAATCAAATAATAACTATTTTCAATTTCGGTACTGGAGATCGAACACTCTGTAGAATGCACTTAGAGCTTTTAATTGAAACCGTAAAAAAGCTAGTTGTGACGTACAATTTCTTTGAAGCTCCTGTTATGCCTTCAATTCTTAAGATTAAGGGTTTACCGTCCATTCCAATAGTTACGGGTTTCTTTCACTCAATTTGTTCCATTGAAAAAATTTCTCCTACAAACTTAATCGTGGTCCTGAACCAAGTTCAAAGAAATAGATCTCCTGTGAAAATAAAATCAATTAGAACCCTCGTTGAAAATAATCCCCGAATGCGGGAAGAAGAAACTTTTGAAGCGATTCTCGCCAAATTCGAGCCCCAAATCCAGCGGGAGAAGCTAATGATAACGCCGTGCCATGGTACACTTTTGCAGTAATCCCCGCATGCCACCATGCATCTCCGATAATATTGGCGGTGAATGAAAGTCAAACTTTCCGCCTGACACCTAGGATCAAAGTCTTTCACTTCATTTCGACCCGCAATCATCGAATTGGAAGCTGTGGTGCGATCTCTATGCGGTGAGTAAGTTTTCCCCTCCTCAATCGGTTCATCCTATCTCTTTCTGACTGGCTGCCGGCTGAAGTAGTCGTTTGAATGAATTGAGATTCCCAGGAATCTGTTCGATATGGGCCTTCGGCTGATATTGAAAGGAAAGTTTGCTTTTCCTGCTCTCCTTGCCGGCACGTTTCCGTCGGGAAAAATTACCTTGGCCTAACAGGTCGTAACTTTTGACAATCGATTGAGTGAAAGTTTGTTTTCTGTTGTGTTTTGTGTGTTTGGTGCAGCGGCTGGTTGGGTGAAAGAAAGTAAGATGCTTGATTTTTTATTGCATAGTTTACTGAGCAGCTTGGAGAATGAACATCAGCTCAAGACATGAAGGGATGTACCGTTTAAAATCCGCACACACTCAGAGTTGCTCTGACTCTTTGATCCGTTGGGTAAAAATTTAATGGAATATTCCGTAGACATAGTTCAATGTGTATTGTTTACAGTATGTGAGAGTTGATTTCATCAGGAAAAGATATTTCACTCACAGTGTGCCATTTGTGCACGATAGTTTTTCTCTGACCACGCATGTTTTTATGGTATGACGTACAGAAATGTGTAAACAGAAAGACGCAGCCAAAATTTCGCGAAAAATTTCATTTCAATTTAAGGAATATGACCGTTAACATTAAGACAAGTGTGTTCACGCGTTGCTGAAGCAGTTCCAAAGATATACGTATTCAGGGGTGTCCAGACCATTGTCACGAACAAGCAAGCGTGGGTTATATTTTCTGGAACAGCCTATATTGGGCTACAGTTTACCGCGTGTAAAGCAAGTTCACCACGAAGACGAAGTCTCTCGGCACAGTATGCTTAGATGATTACCACTTGGCTTCGTCCATCTTCTTTGCCGAGATGCACCACGCATGACAACTGCAAACAAATGAGATTAAATTCTCCCTAGGGCAGCAAACAAAGCAACCCGATTACCTAATATGCAGATGGCCATCTATAATAAAAATGAGTTGAGGTTTCCTTTGTCACGGTTTAACTCATGAGCGGAAGGACCGATCGGCGTGAAATTTTGTATGCAGAGATTTTAGGAAGCGAGAGGTTCTTATGATGGTTTTGAGGACCCTCCCTTTACTGAAAGGGGGGCTCCCATACAAATGGAACATTTTCTGCATAACTCGAGGAGCTGATCAAGCAAAGAACCCAAATTTGCATGCGAAAGTTTTTGGAGACAAAAATGTTTCTATGGTAGTTTGGGACCCCTCCCCTCTCTCAAAGGGAGGCTCCCATACAAATGAGACAGAGTTTCTGCATATATCAAGAACTAATCAAGCAAATGGAACCAAATTTGCATGTAGAGGGTTTTCTGGTGGCGAAAAATGTTTCTATGTGGTTTGAGACCCTCCCTCTCCTAGAAGGTGCTGTCATACAAATGAAACTGAAATTTCTTCATAACTCTAGATCTAATAAAGCAGATTGGACCAAATTTGGATTGTGAGGATTGTAAAGGCAATAAATGTTTCTACGGTAGTTCAGAGACCCTCTCTCTCTCTCTCTGGTAGGAGGCAGGGCTCTCATACTAATGAAACACAAATTTCTGCATAACTCGAGAACTAATCAAGCATATGGAACCAAATTTGGCATGTGGAGGTTTTTGGAGGCACAAAATGTTTCTATGGAAGTTTGTGACTCCTCCGCCATCTGAAAGGGGGGAGGAGGGGCTTCTATACAAAACAACACAGATTTCTGCTAACTCGAGAACTAACCAAGTAAAGTGGAATCAAATTTGGCATATGGAGGTTTCCGAAGGCAAAAAATTACTTGTTGTGGTTTGAGACTCCTCCTCCTACTGAAAGAGGGGCTCCCCATACAAATGAAATACAATATTCTGTATAACTCGAGAACTAATCAAGCAAATGGAACCAAATTCAGCATGTGGAGGTTTTGGAAGGAGAAAAATGTTTCTTTGATGATTTGAGACCCCTCCTTTCTGAAATGAGGAGATCCCATACAAGTAAATGCAAATAATTGCATAACTCGAGAACTAATCAAGAAAATGGAACAAAATTTGGCATATGAAGGTTTTGATGGAAAAAACTGTTTCTAAGACTTTTCCGCCTTCTAAAGAGAAGGGGGGAGGCTCTCAAACAAATGAAACAGAACTTTCTGCATAACTCGAGAACTAATAAAGCATATGTGAATAAAATTTGACTGGATTTTTAAGAGACATATTCATATGGTTGTTAGACCCTTCTGCTCTCTGAATAGGGAGAAGGGCTCCTTTAGAAATGAAACGCAAATTTCTGATTAACTCGAGTACTAATTAAGTAAATGGAACCAAATTTGACAGATGAAGGTTTTTGAAGAAGAAAAATGTTTCTATGGTGGTTTGAGACCTCTGCCCTCTGAAAGGGGGGGCTCATACGACATAAATTTCTGCATAATTTAGAACTATTCAAGTAGATGAAACCACATTTTGGCATGTGAGGGTTATTGGACATAGGAATTTTATATATGTTAAAATGAATTTCTGTCTGACTGTCTGTCTGACCGATCGGAGTGAAAACATGTATACAGGGATTTTGGGGCTGGGGAAGGTTCTTATGATAGTTTGAGACCGCTTCCCTCTTTTGGAAGAGGACGGGCTCCCATACAAATGAAACACAAATTTCTGCATAACTTGAGAACTAATCTAGCAAATGTAACCAAAATTGGGATGCAGTGTTTTTGAATGCAAGAAATGTTTCTATGGTGAATTCAAACACAAATTTCGTTCAAACCTGAGAATTATCTAGGTAACTAAGCCACAAACTGTGTATTGTCTGGGTAAGAAAGATGTTCTGTTAGAAGTTTGAACCCTTTCTTGGTTAAAAAACAAACTCATTCAAAAAAAACGTCTGGTCTATGTAATGTTCATTCCTTTAGTTGCAGGCGTAGCAACGCTCGCACCAGGATCAGCTAGTTTCAAATAAAAAGCTCATTTACTCCGTAACATAACTCGCAGATCTTCCAGCTCATAAAACCCGTCAGCAGTGAGCGAACAAAATAAAGTCCTAAAAGGTGCTATTCAACCAGCAATCTTTGGCAGCATGGACATCGGTGCCAACATTCCCATCAACAATCCTGCAACCCGACAGCGAGGAGAAGCAACATAACTTAATGTCACATTTCCATGCAAATTGATGACATGGGAGCCACACTTCCTGAAATGCTGTAAAAAATGCTGCCCAGCTCGGCAAAGTTTCTTCGAAGAGAAGTGAAATGATAACCCGGAAGCTGGCGATGATGACCGCGTATGATGAAAGTATTAAAATTCTTTGTGGGAAAATTGATTACGCATCAGTGTCGCGCATCTACGGGTAGGTTCTTTTGAATGAGAGGAAAGAATTTGAGAAAATAAAAATCAAAGTGGCTGCTTTATGCAACATGAAGTAACTCTTCAAATAGTTTGCCATTTGTTAGCAGTAGGAAGGACAGGGAACAAAATAAATTAGTGGCGTGGCATGTAAAAGCAAGAGTTTCGTTTTTTTTTACCGAGCTGTCTCAGAACTTTTATTGCTGTGAAACTTTTCCAATGATTTTTTTTTTTCAATTTGGAAGGAAATTTTCAGATAATGAGGAGGAATTCCTGGGAAAAAATAGTTGAAACTTTTGCGAATGAACGTTTTCAGGAGGGATGATAGTAGGTAGGAGATAATGGGAATGCATAAAATTCATGGCCTGCCCTGATTTGTTGACACTGATATTCTATCCAAGTTAAATATGAGCAAAGCATGAGCATGAGCACAATTAACCGTCCGAGGTTGCTACTCCAATGTTGCCAGATCAGTTGAGATTTCTCTGTAAAGTATTCAACAAAGGGTAGATTTAGTGTTTTCCAGTGGAAGAAAAGGAGCAAAAACCAAACAGAGAAACAGCTAGAGATCCTGAAGGTGGGAACAAATGTGAACTCCAAATATAGATACTGGAGACGTTCGATTGTCTTAAGGACCTTGGAGTTCATAGGCACATGCAGCCTCTCGAAAAGGTCGAGGTTCAACCTGTTTGAAGGCTAACGAAACCGATTGAAGTAGAAGTTGTTAACACAATGATATGCTAGATCGAGACATAATAATGCAAGTTCAACAACATGGGTTTCTCCTTTGGTGGTGATTGCCAAAAGTATTGGAGGACTCCGTTACTGCAAACAGGGTAGGTTCAAATAAGTGACTCATGAAACAAAGACTGTATCTCCCACGAAAAGATAAATAATTTAAATATTTCTTTGTTATTCTGTTTCTCATATTCTATTGTTTATGTGTACATATTCACATTTGAATTCTATCGCCTTTAGCTTAAATTACTGCCCTTAGTCTCTTCGGAAGGGCATTACAAGCGGCACGCATCTGATTTTCGGGGATTGCATTCCATATCTTTGAATGTTTCAAAACCCATTGTTTGGAGATCTCGAGAGTGAGCTTCCATGATTTCCCAAATAGAGGATTTGCATCTGGCGAAAAAGCTGGCCATAATTCCTTAGGAATGAAGCCAGGTAAATTCTTGGTGCACTATGCTTGTATAATCTTTGATCCATGAGATGAATCCAGTCGAAACACCCATTTGCGGTTACCGAACATCGTTGAAGTATGCTTCTTAAAATGCGTTTCCAGGACCTCTTTTAAGTCCTTCCGCAGAAATCTCTTCCCAAACCATGACCAAAGTATAATTTTCGAAGCTTGAACTGCGCTAATTGAAGAAGGGATATCCTGAATACGCGTTGCATAGACTCTGTCATTTTAAGCGTTGAAACTTTGCTGTAGAACGTGACAACGAAGTCCATGAATTTTTTTTTCTTGTACAGCACCAATCTCAAATCTTCTTTGAGAACAGTTTTCCTGAAGATCCTGAGCCAGTTTATATGAAGATCAACAAGGATTTCAGTGAATTCGCTCACGCACCGCCTTTACAAGCCGTTTGGTACGTACACTGCGAGAACGACCTGGTTATTTCTTTGGATCGATGGTCCCCCTCGTCCTTCATCATCTCAGCGTCCAGTCAATTTACGTGCGACATATTTCTTCCTTCCGGGTTTCTGCCAGTAACTGGTTGGGACGCTTTCCCGCCAAATGCAACTGCAAAATCCGTTGTCATTTAAAATGCACATTTTTCTTATGCACTTCCTGTCGACGTAATCTAGCAAACACTAGTTTGTTTACATATTAATCAATCTCACTTTGATTTGCTGGCAACTAGATGGCTCTTGCGATGGGTAGAAGATTTCCACACTGAAACAAAATACTGCGTCACTTATTTGCCTGTAGATTTTCGAAGCGTAAATAAAGGTGCTTTGCGGGTGAATCACCCAGGGCCGTTGATCGAGAAGATTTTTACACGTCTGGGTGGTGGGACCATTTGATTTAAGTTGATTATAAAGGATTCTTTGCTTCAGTTGGTTTGTGATGTTATGATTTCCGTTACAACGAAAGAGTTGTGGATATTCGACTGGATTCATTATGGACTCGTAACGTAACAGAAATATTCCATAAAATGGTGGATGAGATCCTGTAGGGATGCCACGCCACGCTTTGGTACTTAGATTATATTTTTGCAGTAAGCAAAATCCCCGAGAACCATGCCATAAGACTTAAACAAGTTATTGGTTCAATCGTAGAGCGGCTGCCATCTATAGCGAAGTCCGTCATTTTGTGGGCTAGCAAACTATTTCAACTAGTACATTACTGATCTTGAAGAAAAAGATTTTTATTGGGATTAACGCCAAGAGGAAGAATTTCAGACGAATGATAGAGCCATTTCAGATGTGCAGAAGTTAGGATTTTATGACGTAAGTCTTAGAAACAGCAGTGAAGAACAGCGTTTCATGATAGAAAGATGGGTTCTAACGTTGCAATGAAAGATATTCTTTCAATATCACTTCTGTTAAATCTTAACAGCGTTACATACACGCTGCAGTATTTTCAGAATATCAAAGGTACATCAAACTATTCTTGAGTTCAGATCTTGATGTTTTGCATGATCAACATGCAATTTACGAGAATTCCATTGTGTTTATGAGTTAGAAAAGCTCCATTGCACAATTATAGTCTAATAACAGTATTCTCAGACTATCTATGATACTGAAAGTTTTAGTACCGCTCTTCAAAAACATTAGTTAGCGAGTATTGATCGCTTGGTAGAAGTGTCAGATAGGAACTCCATATTCTATTTCGGATTTATTTCGACCAAAACATCGGCATCACCGGAAATTCTTTTTATGATATTATTAATTCAATAGGCTGGAAAATGAGTAATAAATTATTAAATGTACTTAATTTCCATATGCTGATTGAAATCACGTTTAAAAAACTAAGTTGGTTTTGTGGGCAGAGCCTTATAAATATATAAGAATTATATAAGATGTATAATAATTTTATAAATATTATTTTCGAGAATTCATTTAGTACGTATTGTCACACGTTCAGCCCATCTCGATTTTAAAATTCTATGCAAGTGTAATTACTAGCGAGTCTTATGCTTTCTACATTATTCTTCATCTTCAAATCAAAATGCTAAAAAAATCACCAAAACATCTGCAATTTAAACCGTAAAACTCGTTTTTGAACACGTGAAATATCGAGATCTGAGCTCAAGGATATTGAGAAGTAACGTTGGTATTCTGGTAACAATGAAATATGGCAAGGCTGTATACGGTCGAGACATCGTAATATCTTTGATGCAAATGTCGAATATGATCTGAACTCAAAAATATTTTGGAGAACCGTAGATATTCTGTGAATACTGTCATATGTCTAAAAAGGTGTAAACATATCTGATGAAGTTTTTCTCTCCCATACATCGTAAAGCGCCTTGTTGATCATGTGGGATATCAAGATTTGAACCCAAGCATAGTTTAGAGTAACGTAGATATCCTGAAAATACTGCAATATGTCTAGTACTGTGTTACGATGTCCCGGGAAGCTATTTCAACTCATAAGTACGGTGGAGCGATCTTAAATAGCCCTAGAACGTCAAAATCTGATCTCAAGGATTGTTTGGAGTATATTTGGTATTTTAGAAAAATATATAACACTAGCTGAACCCGGTGCGAGCCTTGCTACGCATGCAACAAAATGAATGAAAATTTAATAGAACCTGCTCATTTATGTTATTTTTGTGAATGCATCTGGTTAAAATATTTTCGTTTACTAATGTAATTTCTGAAAAAAAAAAAACAAAAATTTATGTTTTTAATTAAACTTTTGGATCGGTAGTTTCTATAGGTCTTTCTTTCTGCGTAGAAGCATTTCATTGACAAAAAAATGTATCATCAAACGAAGCCGTATCCTGTCAGTTTGAATGTAATTTTCCCTTGCATAACCTTTGATCAACTTCTTGTGCATAATGTAGCACTGAGAGTAACTCAAGCATCCCCCATTCTTGGCTAAGCAGGGGTCAAACTTCTATCAGTACATGCTTCTTACCCTAAAACTACACATTTTGAGTTTAAGTTGCATGGATAATTCTCGTGTTTGGTTCCAATTTCTGTTTCGTGTGTTTGAGAGGCCACACACACCCCCCCCCCCCCTCCCACCAGAGAGATGAGGTCTCAAACCACTTTAGAAAAAAATCTTGTCTAAAACTCCCCACATGCGAAAGTTGGTTCCATTTGCTTAATTAGTTTTCGAGTGATGTGGCAATTTGTGTTTCATTGGTGTGGGAGCACCCCCTTCCAGATGAAGGAGGAGTCTCAAATCATCATAAGGACCTTCACCGACTCCAAAAATCCCAGCATAAAAAATCCGGACATACTGCATACAAATTTTTCGGCCATACTGCATACACATTTGCATAGCAGTAGGCATAGTTCTCATGTTTGTTTGAAATTTGTGTTTCATTTGTATGGGGACCCCCGCTTTTCAGAGAGAGAGGAGGGGCTTCAAACTACAATAAAAACATGTCTTGCCTTCAAAAACTCGCCTATACCAAATTTGGTTCCATTTGCATGATTAGTTCTCGAGTTATGCAGGAATTTGTTTTTCATTTGCATGGGAGCCCCCTTTTCTCTAGGCGGGAGAGGTCTCGAACTATCATAGGATACTTTTCCAAACCATAAACCCCTGCATACAAATTTCCATGGCAGTAGGGATAGTTCTCATGTTTGGTTGAAATTTGTGTTTCATTTGTATGGGAGCCCCCCTTTCCAGAGGGTGGCGGGGTCTCAAGAAACCATAGAAACATATCTTGTCTCCAAAAACTCCCACATGCTAAATTTGGTTTCCTTTGCTTGATTAGTTCTCGAGTTATGCAGAAATGTGTGTTTCATTTGTATGGGAGCCCCCCCCTTCCAGATATGGGAGGGTTCCAGACTATCATAAGAACCTTCTACGACCCCAAAAACCCCTCCACGCAAAATTTCACGCCGATCGGTTCAGTAGTTTTCGATTCTATAAGGTTCAGACAGACAGAAATCCATTTTTATATATATATAGATAGCTGCGTCCGGTGCGTGCGCTGCTACGCTTGCAACTAAATGAAGGGAAATTTAATATAACTGGCATCTTTATGGTTTTTTTTTTACCTTCAAAACCCCCCACATGTAAAATTTGATTCGATTTGCTTGTTTAGTTCTCGAGTTATGAAGTAATTTGTGTCGCATTTGTATGAGAGGCTCCCTTCCTGAGAGAGTAGGGGTCTCAAACAGTCATAAGAACCTTCTCCAGCCAGTTCAGAACTTTCCGAGTCTATAAGGGTCTGACAAACAAACAGACAGACAGAAATTCATTTTTATGCATATAGAAATCTAGCCTCCAAAAACCTCCATATGCTAAAAGTGGTTTGATTTACTTGATTAGTTCTCCAGTTATGCAGAAATTTGCTTTTTATTTGTATGGGAGCCCCCCCCCCCCCTTTCAAAATGGGGAGCGGTATTGAACTTCCATAGAAATATTTCTTGCATCCAAAAACCTCAACATGCCAAATTTGGTGTCATTTACTTCATTGGCTCTCGAGTTATGCTAAAAATTATGTTTCATTTTTATGGAAGTCTCTCCTTTCGGAAGGCTCCATTTGCCAAATTTGGTTCCATTTGCTTGATTTGTTCTTGAGTTATGCAAAAATTCGTGTTTCATATATATTAGAGACCCCTCTTTCAGTGAGCGGAGGAGTCTCAAACCACAATAGAAACATTTCTTGCCTTCGAAAAACTCCACACGCCAAGTTTGGTTCCATTAACTTGATAAGTTCTCGAGTTATTCAGAAATTTGTGTTTCATTTGTATGGAAGCAGCCCCTTTGGCCCATTCCAGATGACAGAGGAGTCTCAAACCTCTATAGATACATTTCGGTCCTCGAAAAACCTTCAGATGTCAAATTTGGTTCCATATGCTTGATTAGTTCTCGAGTTATGCACAAATGTGTGTTTCATTTGCATGAGAGCCCCCCTCTTACAGAGGGCGGAGGGATGAAGAGTCACCTTAGAAATATTTCTTGCCTTCAAAAATCTCTACATGCCAAATTTGGTTCCATTTGATTAGTTCTCGAGATATATAGAAACTTTTGTTTCATTTATATGACACCCCCCCCCCCCCTCCCAGAGAGTGAGGAGGGGTCTCATACTATCGTAGAAACAATCATTGCCTTTAAAATCCCCGCATGCCAAATTTGGTTCCATTTGCTTTATTAGATCTAGAGTTATGGAGAAATTTTAGTTTCATTTGTATGACAGCACCCCTCCTAGGAGAGGGGAGGGGTCTCAAACCACCATAGAAAAAAAATTGTCTCCACAAAACCCCACATGCAAAAATTTGGTTCCATTTGCTTGATTAGTTCTTGAGATATGCAGAAAATTCTGTTTCATTTGTATGGGAGCCTCCCTTTTAGAGAGGGAGAGGGTCTCTTACTACCATATAAACATTTATTGCCTCCAAAAACTTCCGCATGCTTAATTTGGGTTCCTTTTGCTTGATCAGTTCTCGAGTTATGCAGAAATTTGTGCTTCATTTGTATGGGAGCCCCCCTTTCCAGAGAAGGGAGGGGTCTCAAACCATCATAAGAACCTTCCCCGGCCCCAAAACCTTTTCCATACAAAATTTCACACTGATCGGTTCAGTAGTTTTCGAGCCTATTAGGTTCAGACAGACAGACAGACAGACAGACAGACAGACAGACAGACAGACAGACAGACAGAAATCCATTTTTATATATATAGATGTTTATTACAGTGTGATTATGATTATGTCATAAGAACGTTGGCGCCACATTCAAAAGTCTTGTTGATCATGAAGAATGTCAAGATCTGTATTCTGTAGATAGCTAGAAGTACCGTAGGTATTCTAGAAATACTATTATATGTCTATTACAGTGCCTTGTTATTTTGTGGAGCTTTTTCAACTAATTAGAACGTTCTCGGCATCGTGAATCTCTACATTGATCATGTAAAATCAAAATCTGAGCTTAATGATAGTTTGGAAGGTCTAGAACAACTTAGAAATAACATTTGCTCGCAAATTAATGGTTTTCACCACTTGTTCAACTTTTCTTTTTCCATCTCACTGCCTCTATTTCTATTATACAGCTACTCTGTTTCAGCTATCCTTATTTGTATTCTCTTTGGGAGCACCCTTGCTTCCTTTGTTCCTATTCGCTCGTCTTCTTCTACTTTTATACTGCCATTTCCCTTCTTCCTCCTCTCAGCTTCTCCTTTCGGTTATCTACTTGCGCATGTTTTCTTCGGCTTGTCCTCGTTCGTTTCTCTTCTTTCGCTTCTCTTGTTCCGCTTCTCTTTTTCCATGTATCTTTTTCTGCTTCACTTCTTCCACTTCTCTTCTTCTGCTTCTCATCTTGGAATTCTCTCCTTCCACTTATTCTCTTTCTTTTCACTCTTGTGCTCCTCTTCTTCGATTCCTGTTTTTACGCTTCGCTACTTCCGCTGTTTTCTTACGTTTTTCCGTCTTCCACTTCCCTTCTTACACTTCTTTTGTTCTTCCTATTCAATGATGTTTTGTGTTACCCATTCCCTTTCAGAGCTTTTTCATCTTCATTCACATTTTCACCAACTTTTCAATTTTTGCTTTAACTTCTCATCTTGCTTTACTTCAGTTTCTGCATTCCTTTCAGTTTTGCGGGACACAAAATCCCACGGGAATACACACGCTTGATAAGTGATGTCGATTGAAAGTGTATATGAAGCATGTTTTTCTGGAACAATGCAACAGTAATCATTTCATACGATTTCGTATGGAATGAGCCTTGGACCCTTGCTTTGTAATTCATAGTTTCGATCGTATGAAAATCAAACGGGTAATTTCCTGAGTGTAGAAATAGACAGCAATTTCTGCTAGAGAGAGAATCAGAGAGAAACGCTATTATGATCATACATAGTATGTTACCGTTTTGGTTCCTCTACCCTGATGTAGAAGGAGATGTTCGCTCATCACCATGAGGCACCAAGAGTGAACAACAATGTTTTCGGCTAGAATGAAAGATATGAAGAGAAAGTTTTGATAGTTCCGTCAGTGTGCGGCAGGCTTGGAAATAGAACAGATGTTTTAGGAAAATTGAGCGAAAAGGGCATGTGTACAGTGGTCTCGAACCAAAGACATCCATTTTTGCCTAACATCCCACTGCGGGGTACGTTGTAGCAACGGAACAAGTCCGCCACTTCAACAGGCAAAAATTGACGCATGGGAAGACGCTCATGTACCACTGTGGCTTGTATAGTTATTCTAGCGATCTATTGTGTGCACTCTGTTTATTGATGCGCACATGGGAGAGGAACTATCTCCTTTTTTGGGTTTGTTTTGATTCGCACCGACTGACGATCACTAAAGTCCTCTACCCTACTAAGCCAGTCCCGAGCGAGAAAAGCAGGAGATATTTAAGAGAGTGAGAAACAGGAATAATAGAGTTCGTCATAAATGCGTTCAAACTGTATAACAGTTACTTGCATACAAGTTTGTATAATTAAAATAATTAGATACTCTAGGTAAGAAGATTCACCACACCAATGGTCAAATTCACATATTGTAGCACACTGCTACAAACCAATACACATAAAAACTCCTAACAGGAAGGAGTAAGGATAAAGTGGGCATTTGAATTGAAAGAAGGATATGGACGAGGGCTGGTGGGCATTTGGAAAAGAGTAGGAGAGGTTCTCGGGTTTCGAGGGAAGCTCCCTGGACAAGAACAAGCGAAAGGTCTTTTCTACATCAGCAGTCTTGCTAAGCAGAGCTAAACCTTAAACATTAAAGTGCTTGGAACTAATTTGTATTGGAAAAGTGAAGGCCATACTGTAGTTAAATAGTGAAGTGAGGAAGAACTTGCCTATAGATATTGCAAAATCGTAGTCAGGACCCATTAATTACGGGCTAAAAAGGCATAACCGGCCGACTACCGCCATTGTCAAGCCGCCGATAAGTGTTAGCGTGTGTCGTACCCTGCACCAATTCCTCAAGCGTCCATTGTTCGCTGTGGAAACGCGTGTGCCTGAGGTTTTCAAACGACACTGATCATTCGATCGAGCCACGCCGCGACGTCCATCGGGCGACATGTGATCACACCAATCCAACCTTGAGCAGGATCGGAAACCATAACCCGGGAACGTAACCCCAAAACCCGCCACGCACCCGTCGGGCAACAAGCCGAGCGCATCCACCAAGCCACCTTTGATCCGGCGATCGAGGCCCGAGCAGCAGCAACACCACCGCCGAGAAACGCCACCGCAGCAGAGTCCCGTCATCGCTAGCCAGCCACACAACCACACACATCGAGTGAGTAGACTAATAAACAATAATTAGAGGGAATTGAGTGGTGTTTTGTCATTCTGATCAGTGACGACAGCGAAGAGCCGACCTTGAGACAAAAGAGGCGATTGTAGCCCACCCCAGACGACCTCCGTGGCTTTGACCAGGTTTTCGATCCCTTAACACAATCTCTTAGAGTCCACTTCTAGGAGTACCTAACTCAGTTCAAAAATTAGCATTCAGAAGAACTCAAGAAACATTTTAATTTACGTTGTACCACCAGTTTATATTACATTGCAGTAATTAAAACAAACTTATGAATAATATAAAGCAATAGGAAAGGCCTTCACGCATGCGGATTCATTCCTATTCTACCTTAGACAAGAATTATGACTGTGACGTTTCCTCTACGATAACGGTGACTATCACGTCACTGTCAAAGAACGCAAGGCTGCCGGGACCGTTACCTCCCGAAAAAGCTTTGCCAGAACATCTCCTCTTTTTTCACATAATCATTTGATTCAGCAGTTTCAGTTTCTTCATCCTCTTCATGTGTTAGTTTCCACCTTCATTTGCATCCTATTAATAATTTTCTCTGTTTCGCTTTCACTGTCTTCTCAGTCATTCATTTTTTCTCCTCTTAGCCGTCTTTTCACTATCGTTTCTTTGACGTTCTCAATTCTAATGCATCTCGTTCAATCACAAGGTCTTTCCTTCGATTATTTTTGTTAACTTCTGAAAACACTGTTTTCATCATGCGCTTATTAAAGAATTATGAAAGCCACTGGAAATCAATTTGTTTTTATTATGGCATCAATAGGTGCCAAAAGGTTCCATATTCCAGTTAGGTTTGTGAGAACCTTTCACACCTTGTTTTCTTAAATTCTTTTCACTCCTATCGAAGGTTATAATTCGACTTTATGAACTCGTAAAATGTTATTTTGAAATGCCGCTTTTGGACTCATTCATATAACCTATTATGGTCAGTTGAAAAGGCACTTTAAATCGATTTTGAACCTCCAATAAATGCATTGAACGGCAAATTGGCATTGAGGAAGTCACCATAAACAACAACTCAAGTAAGCGTTTCAAAATAGCTTCACGTTTTGAGGAGAGTTTAAGAGACCCTCGTGATCAATTCAAAAATATGTAGGGTTAAGTTCTTGTTTGATACAAAGTGATTCTCTTTTTTTTTGTGGGGTTTTGTTGGCCAAATTGTCTAAAACTCGGTTGAAATTAAATAAATAAATAAATTAAAAGTTAAATAAATATTATTATTCCGATATAACCATTACGCGATGCCTCTTTTGTTGGACATATTGAGCTGAATGCTTTTACCAACAAATTGTTTTTAACTATAATTTAGAAGAAAAATTTGTAATCTCCATTTAATTCCAACTACCTTTGCTTATCTTCGACAGATACGCGTATTTCGTCTACAATGTGCAGACTTCTTCAGTGTCTCGTACTAATAACTCGACTAAAAGACACTGAAGAAGTCTGCACATTGTAGACGAAATACGCGTATCTGTCGAAGATAAGCAGAGGTAGTTGGAATTAAATGGAGATTACTAATTTTTCTTCTAAATTATAGTTACAAGTATTCCACTAAACAGCTCAAACCCTCTAGGATTCAAATTGTTTTTAATTTATCCTAGTTCTAAAAACAGTAGCTACATATCCTAAATAATTTCACTATGAATGCACTGCCACCTAGTTTTCAAAGTAGAAATCAGTGGTGGTTTAAACAAAACACTACACGCAAATAAAAAGTCGCTGTAGAAACTACCATTTCGAGGGTTAAATTAAGCGCAATCACCAACAATTTTCAGCTGAATACCAATGCGTTTGATTTTACCATGCCTGCGATAAGATCAACCATGGTGCGGTTGATATCAATATGAGGTTTGTCAAATATACCACAAACGTTGAAGATTTTACCGTAAACGTAGTAAATTTGACTGAAATTTCATAGTAGTTTTAAAGATAGGCGTAGTCGGGTAAAATGGTAGTTTTTACTACAAGATTTTTTTCTGTGTATCTGTGGAAAACAAATAAAAATTATGTAAGCTTCGATGTGCTTTTAAAACGGCAAAAAACATGACCAAATAGTTGTTAGTAGTCATGCCGAAGATAATTTGGCTTTTAGACATATTGTTATTTTTCCCATCGTGTCACAACCAACGAAACACACAGATATAACCTAATTTTAAAACAATTTCTTACAGTAATTACACCTATAGTACGAATGGTCGTGCAAGTACGGACAGATTAAGTTAAATCAAAGAAGAACACTAAACGTAAGTACATGCAATGTGAATAGATACATTTGAATCCCTAAACATTGAAATTATCACTTCACAATATTAACCAATAACGCCCAAACCTACATGAAGAATCTAAACTGAGTCAAATTGTATTATTATTCTTCCAAAGGGATTTTATAACATCACCCAATTGAAAATAGAGTTACGAGATCGGAAATATATTTTCTTTTAGTTTGTTTGATTACTTTCGCAACAAATGGTGAAATATAAGGAAAAATTTATGTGTGGATAAATAAATGCAGCAAATTTTAACGGTTATGTTAATGAACTGCAGATCGGAGACGAATTTCAGCATACTTTTTGTTAATCCTTTTGAATTCCATAAATTTTCAGGAAATTCATGATTAATTTATCGAATAAATTTGTGTTAATTTGGTTTGTTGTTTACACCCGGAAAATTTCCGAGTCGCATTAAAAATTTAATTTGTTTCGGATATTTTGCTATTAAAGAAGAACTTTTTTCGTAAATATTACTTACTGCTGGATCAATCAGAAGAGCAGAACAACAAAAACCAACCATGATATCACAGTGAAGTTTGACAGCTATGGCCACTTGGCCATTTGGGTTTTTATGGCAGCCAACAGGTTTTACGAAGGTTCTCAAGTGGCCACAACATTTTTCAATAGAACGTTTTCAAAATCTTTATGGTCTTATAAAGGTTTTATTAACTTGTTTTCACAAGCGTCTGTAGAGTGGGCCACGTTGTACATATTTCGGCTTTAAAGAAGCATAGAGGATGTGTAGGTTTTGAATGAGTTTTATCAACAAAGCCGGGAGGAGGGCTATCCGGCTGGAATAAAACTTAAATTGTTACTTGGGATATCGTCGTTTACCTCTCTAAGTGTTAATTGTCTGCCACATATTTGCCGTAGTATTTAGAGTAGATACGTTCTCGATGAACTCCTCCCATGACTGATGCTTGGCCTTCTTCATAGCTGCCTTTGCTTTCTGGATCTTTTTAGTGTGCATTAGTTGTACCTAAGTTAGCTGTTGTAGTACTCGTGATCCCAATTTCTAAATTTCCACATCCGGACACCACCATGGTACCGATTTAAGACCAGTTCTTCCAGATGCTAGAGGTATACTATTCATTGCTTCTGACAGTATCCAGTCGACGAATTCATCATCAACAATGTCATCGCCTGCTTCGATGCTACTAAACGGCAGTCAACCGTTCATAAGATTGTTTTGTATTGTGAGTATTATTGGCATATCTCTCATCAAATAATGTAGACATATGCAATAAGGGAAACGTACCTACATTCTTAAATGCTATCAGACAAGAAGTCTTGGATTTGACATTGTGCAATAGTACAATTTATGAACGTATTTCAAAGTGGGAAGTCTCTGAGGAAACGTCATTGTCGGATCATAGACACATTCTGTTCGAATGGAGTGGTGGAAATCGGTCAACTACTAAATCTCGAAATCCAAGGAAAACAAACTGGGATCAATCTGCACAACATTTAAACTCAGAGTTATTTACAAAAGGTGGAAAGATTGATTGAGTTCTGAAATTGGAATCATCCCAAAAGGTAAATGATACGATTTTAAATTCTTTCCATATTAGTTGTCCTATCAAGGAATTGTCTTCTAACAGGGATGTTTCGTGGTGGAACTCTAAGTTGGAACGTCTGCGTAAAACATCTCGTAGGTTGTTTAATAAAGCTAAAAGAACCTTAGATTGGACCCCCTATACGAGTGCATTTACTGAGAACAATAAAGAAATAAGAAAATCCAAACGAAGATCCTGGGTTTGAACGTGTGAAAACACCAGCAACACTCCGGAAGTCGCAAGACTTCAGAGGGTTCTTCCAAAGGATTATACGATTGAATTGGGAAATCTGGAAAATGAGGATGGAGTTTTTACAAAAACTCCAAGTTAAACGTTAAAGTTGATTATGGAAACCCATTTTCCTGGATCAGTTTTGTGTGTAGATCCAAACAGTGATGGACTGTAGGACAAAAATGTTCAAAACTAACGTATCCTTGTGGTGGCCAAAAACAAAAGAGGCTACTGCACAGAAAAAGCTTACAAAACTTCAACGGCTAGTGTTCATTGCTATAACGGGAGCAATGCGCAGCACTCCATCAAATGCGTTGAAAACGTCACGTATAGATTGGGAAGGCGAAGGTCCCACTGTTCGTCATGGCTCCATAAAATTTTTCACAGATGGCTCAAAAATTGGAACGAAAACGGGAGCAGGAATCTTCGGCCCTGGGGTAGAAATCGCAGTGGCGATGGGAAACTATCCAACGGTTCTCCAGGCGGAGATTTTTGCTCTAATAAAATGGGTTAACGTTTGGCTGAAGAGAAAATATAGACATGCTAAAATTTGTAGTTTTAAATACAGCCAAGGAGCACTCAGCGGTATATCATACTGTGCCATAAAAATGGAACTGGAATCTTGGAAAGAGCAAAGGGTGATGACCAAACGGTTGGTCACCACAAAGTGTGTTAAATCGAAAAGGTTTATAATTCCAAATTGTACAATCAGTAAAAAGCTTTTGGAGTTCAATTAAAGAGTCCTGTGTCCTCAATAAGAGTGTCCTACACTGGCCTAGTAACCGGACATTGCCCGAGTAAATATCATTTGAAAAACATTGGCCAGGTTCACAAGAGCAGATTTAAATTTCTGAACAGTGGCTATATGCAACCTAAAGCAATTTGGACTGCGAATCCTGGAGAGGTGGTGGGTTTTATAAACTCGATTTTGCCAGACTGGGAGACGTGTCTTAGTCTGTTCACTTGACAAATGGTGATCAAACTTTAAGATGCGAATATTAATAGTTAACAGGGGTATACCATAAAAGTTCAATTCAATGGACGCAGTGGTTCTACGACCCAACAAAAAAAAGTTGTGAGCATTCAGGCAGGGAAATACTGATCATAAAATGATCGCTGCCGTGGGCATCCGGGACGGTAGCTAAATAAACCTGCGATTTCAGAACAGATCCATCTAAAGCTGAAGCTGAACTTGTTGCTGGGTCAATCCGAGAGTGTGATCCGTCGTTCAAGATACACAGCTCTTCAGTCAACGTTTTCTCGTCGATGCCGCTTCGCAAGTGCGTTCGACTTTGTGGCTACGATGTCGTACATTATTCAATCTTTGCTTCCTTGGATGCTGTGGATCATTTATATCACACAGTTATTTCCGTAGAAATCAATTAATGATTCATTAACTTGGTGTTCAATCGAAAGTGGTATCAGAAGATGGAGTCAAAACGTTTGGATTTCCCATTGTCATACCCGTAGAAACTACAAAGTGCCAATGCAGTTCGAGTTCGTAACCAAAGGAGCTCGAATTGTGCGAGAAGCGTATGACAGGGAGTTAAATCGATACTTTTACCCACCATTAAAATCACGCTTGAAACAATGACATGTGTGAATATAATCAGCATAAATGGAAAGAATACAAACCCATTTCTTCAATTTAAATTATCGAACATCAAAGAGGATATAAAAAAACGAATCTTTGTTTCATCTTTCCTCCGCGCTGGCACCGATGAGCAAATCGTAATTATCCTTTTTTTATTTTCATTACGATAATGAGTCTCCATCGTTACCCGCACATATTCGATTCGCATTCATATTAACAATTTCCAAGGAAATTAAATCAACTACGATTTAATTACGCAGTCTTCACCGCGTCCCAATTATCACTCGGCGTTCGTCATTCATTACACCACAAATTATGTATTTAATTATTACTGCAAAAACCAACAACCACTTCAATTTAAAAACTCGCGAAGAAGAGGATAATTCATATCCAGCGAATTGGGTGTCGGGTGAAACAGAGCGAACGGATCCCGGTGGAAATGAATAAAGATGAAACATTAATCTATTTTTTCGGATGATTAAAAGTGCCGAGAGGCACCCGGCGAAGAATATTGCATATGTGCGGTTTGTACAGAATAAAATCAAGGATTGACGTTGTTTTTTAATTTAATTTATTGTTCTACCCTCGTGCGGGAATCAATGGTGAAAAGAACAAGAAAATATTTTATCATACTATTTCTGCAGCATATAAAAAACACAATGACAAATATAAACATCATCTGTCACTTACCTTATTATTCTCCCATCAATGTCTTCCTGCCGATAAAAAAAATCTCGTTTGTTTCCGGCATTGCTTGACAAAGGCATCCTCCACCCCGTGGCGTGTGTCAGAAGTTTTTTCATCTTCCTTTCATTTTTTTTCTCTCCCTCTCTTTCTATTGGCAGCATTCATTGACACCCTGCCAACAAGCAACCAATCTACAGTCAATGGCGACTGCGAATCCAATCAAAAGAAAACTCAGTGAGCCGGAGCGGAAAAGGATCAATTCGAATGTGAGTCTCCATGCGGTTGGTTTCTCGACTCGACTCGATGGCTTGGCTAACAATATCGAAAACGATCATTTCAAAAGGTCCTATCTGCTTGGGTCGATTTGTTCAATCGAATTTCGTTGAAGATAATCTTAGCTTCCGAATCGTGGTCACAGAGATCGATGGTAGATAGTACCTTTTGAATGCACAGTCTCGATATGTCAATCAAATTATGGGACGTTGTGTTTCTTCACTGTCATCGTTACCGAAGTTGTGAGAAGAGTATCCACTTTATTTTTGGTGGGTGTGTATGTGTGTTATATTAGCCAATACTGATTCTGGTGTGAGACAACAAAGATCAAAGTTAATTGTTGATAGTACTGCAGTCATCGGAAGTTTTTTGTTCGCTGTCAAATTTTATTTCGAAAATTTATATAATGACTTTTACATAGGTGTGAACGAGTTTCTTACTTCTCTAGCATAGCAGTGGTTATTAACCCAAATTGCCACAGACGTTCCAGGTCCAACACAAGTGCCAGAAGATAGTCTAGCAGACGACGATGAATATATTGAAGAATTTTTAGCAAGCGATGACGACTTCATTGAATCTTTTGAAAAAGATAGTTATGGCGATGCAGTGGATCAAATGGATTTGAGTGAATGCATTAGACATTAAGCCCTCCAAAATAATAAATCGCATGAGTCTATAAATGTGATAATGGAAATAACAAGGAGAAAAACAAACACGAAAAAGTGCTGCTCCGCTCCGCAAGAACTTGACTGAAAACTTCGAGAAAATCAAATTTTGAAATCGTTGAAATTGTTGGTGGACAGTTTTGGTACAAAGTCTAGGTAAATATTTTCGGTAAGAAAAGATTATTTGGTTTTACTCGCTACACATATCTCCTGATTCTTTACCCACCGATTTACAGACCAGTGTTTGAACATCTCGATAAATATAAATATTGACGAAATTCCTATCTTCAAAAGCAGCAAATCGCAATTTTGGCCCATACTTTTTTAAATATTTCAGAAATGCATGAAATTAATCCAATGATGATTGCTATATTTAATGGCCAAACCAAACCAACGAGCCTTGATGATTTCATATGGTCATATTGGTCGAGGAGTTGATCGTTGTGCTAAAGCATAGCATGTCAGAAAACAATCACAAAACAATGGTTAAGCTAAGTTGTTTCATTTGCGATTCACTAGCACGTGCGTATTTTAAAGGTTAGTTCAAGTTTAGAATACTTATGGTCAATTTAAGTTAATGAACAAATATGTTACAGGTGTTGCTAGTGTTAACTCGAAAAATGGTTGCCTAAAATGCGAGGGTGAAGGCAATTACACGCATGAGTCTTTACATTTATAAATAGTGCGAAAGGAACAGCCGAAAGGTTCAGACAAAATGCATATAACCAATACCAAAAGGCCCCATTACTGAAAATACTAAGTTTGAACTTGATTGAAGATGTGATTGTGGGAGATTATTCACACAAAACTGATTTAGGTATAGCGAAACGTGTGCTTCTTGATGTGATGTGATGTGATGTGATGTAAAGCCACCACCAGTGCAAGACTTGCCATGGCGTACAGTTCCTCCTAATGGCTGTATATACCTGTAATCCTCACTATTCCGTTGTTTTAAGGGTAAAAAAAAACGGTGGTGTGGACTCGTAAGCAGAAGCACTTACACAAAATCCACGGAAAGGATAGAGAATCTCCTTCCAACAAATCGCTCTTATTACAGAAAATTAACAGAATGCAATACACATTAGGATTTCCGTCTGGTAGTTTGTTAAAAATAGGGTTAGCAATCTCACAGTAGACTGTCGGAAGATAATTAGACCTTCGCTGATCTCTATCTGATGGTTTCCATCAAGGAAGGCATAATTGTCATCCATGACTTGGGCCAGATAACCACGAATCCCTATTGGATTGTTACTGCAAAATAAAAATTAGATAAGTATCAATATCCTTATAGTCCTGTAAAGGCTAAAAAGTGAAGAAGATCATACCAATCAACAAAGATAAAATTTTAAAGAAAATATATTTGATGTGCATTTTTTTTCAGCAGAATATTGTATAGGTTGAAAAAGGCAGTTTGAGTGATCGAAGAGCCCGGTTTGATAGTTCCTGAAATAAATAAAGTTTCTAATCATAATACCACTAAACACAAATATTTAAATACAATTCTTTACTACTTATAATCACTTGCCAGTCTTTTATAAAATAGTAGTTGAAGTTCAGAAATAGAATTTTAACACTGTCTTACTTGTAGGAACCGAGACGAAGATAAACAAAAACAACTATGAATATGAGAAGAAAGAAAATTGACATTGACAATAGCTTGACAGCAATCATGAGATGTGAATCGATATTTATAGAAACCTACAAAGTGAACCTGCATAAGATGTACTGTAATTTCAACTAATTCAAGTTTGAATTAGTTATAATAAAATGGGTAAAATGGTATGATAAATAACTTTCATTTTATTCATTCTTTGGATGTGCTCATTTATAATGTTACAGGATATCGATTTATTGAATAAAACGTAAATTCTAAAGATAAGAATAAACGAAGTTCTCACATTGAAATAAATATTATTTTCAGTGGGTTTTGTAAACGCATACCCCTGATCCTAACAACAGCAATACGATTCTGATTGAAAACGCTAACTCTAACCGGAAACGAAGATGTGTATGTGTAGGTGAGAGAAACTGGTTTTGGTGAACGTTGGGAGGAAATTTATCATTCATTCTGTGAACGATTGTTGAGAAGGAAAGTCGTCAACAAAATTCAACGAATACGACATTACTGTTAAGCTGAAATGCAGAAAAACAAATTGAGTATTAAAATGTCATGCTACTCCATGCTCTATAACGCAAAAGTAATTTGAAATGCAAGGATGATCCCAGAGCGTGAAGAAACAGGATGAACATGGAATATATACCCTGCTTGTACACGATCTTCAGTCGAAGTCACTCCCTCGCCATTGTCAAATTGACAACATTGCCCAGGCTGCCTCAACCAGCGTCTCCATGCTTAAATGCAGAAAAACCAATTAAGCCTGTTTTGTTTGTCATCTTGTTTCATGCTAAAATGTGTAGATAAATACTGTGGAAAATGTATCTATGTGATATAACCACAACGGAACTGAAACTTAGCTTCGGGTCTTAATAAAAAATCCTATCGAGCCCTTGCGGCACTCAAGCCGGCCAGTTCAGCGCAAAGGTAACGAAACGTTTGCTTCTTGGATGGAGAGCTCGAACACTGGGCTGTGATACGAAATTGCCATCTCAACAATCTGGTAAAATATCACAAATGGTTAGTGCTATACGGTTGCCTTCGGAAATACATCGGATGCTAAGTTGACTGGATTTTTTTGTCATTTTCAAAGAACTCTGAATTCAGTAGCTTATTACAATATATCAGTATAGTTTTGCTTAAAGAGTATTTTCCTATCGACAATTATAAACATTTCTTATTCTTATTTTGCCCAACGTTGGTAGAAAGATGTTGAAAAAATTGAGAATAAACACAAGGATCTTTTGGAGAGCAATTTTTGACTAGCAATGTGCACAAGCTTCTAGCATATTATGGATGAAATTATGCGTTTTGGACCGTTATCGACAATAGCAGCATGTCCTTTCGAAAAGGCTCTGCCACGATTGAAGCATCTTTTTCGAAGTGGATGGAAAAGCCAAGAGCAAGGTGCCAATACTGTCTGCAAAAAATCCAAGGACTATTATACAACTGTCAAAACGAAAGCCCGTCAGAAAACTATCCCTTAATTAGAATCGGTGGAGGTAAAATAATTATTGACGTAAATGAAAACTGTTTCTTACGCTTTTCTGATAGAAATCAGTGGTTTCTAACACATAGGAACAAAATTGTACGCTTCAAAAATGTTCAAAACTCTCAACTGCAAATCGACTGAAAAATCTTATCAGATTTCTTTACCTATCCAATAGCTTCGTAATTTTTGAAATAAAATTAATGTATCAATATTCTAAATCAAGCTGCGATAATGATCAAATGTTATTTACTTTATTGATATTATACCTCGTTTTATTTATTTTATTGATTTTATACCTCGTCAAATGTATCAACTAGTGTAGTACAGGTTAAATGTAACCATGCAACCAACGTAGGAGAATGAGAGAACTCAGTTAGAGGGAAACCGTTTCTAAGGCCTAGACAAATCTAAACGACCGCACTTTTGGATCCTATCAATTGCTAACGGTAATAAATGCTATCAGCTTCACAGACAAACAGAACAGTATTATTAAAATGAACTAGATGACGTGATGTGAGATACTTTCACATTGTTCGTGGTCATAATTTTCGATAGATTTTTTTTTGTACTGTGGAAGGTGGCTCCAAAATCATCCATTATTTTGTTATTGTGTCACTTTTGAAACCTCACAACCATTTGAAAGGGTATCTTAATCATATAAATCATAATTTACTTAAAAACGGCTTCTCGTACGATGTAGAAAAATGCACACTTTAGCAAATGGACACTACCCGGAAAATACAATTTATGTTCATGAGGTCCTAAATTTCCGTACGTTATACATCAAACTAGTTTACAGTTTATGTTAATGAAGCAGAATTAAATTTAACACTGATTTTACCAGCTATGGCAAATCATGCATGGATGCATGCGAGTGATGTGTGTCGTCCGAGTATCAGGGACACTATCTTCTCCCTTTGAATCTCGGAAAGGGTTACGGCAAGGTGATGGATTGTCTTGTTTGTTGTACAAAATTGCACTGGAGGGTGTGATTCGAAGAGCTGGGATAGACACGAGTGGCACGATCTTCAGGAAGTCTGTCCAACTATTGGGCTTCGCCGACGACGTTGATATCGTAGCACGTAACTTTGAGACGATGGCGGAAACGTACATCAGACTTAAGGCTGAAGCTGCTAGGTTTGGGTTTGTGGTTAATGCGTTGAAAACAAAATACATGAAGGGAAGAGGCTCACGAGAAGACAATGTTAGTCTCCTAGCACGAGTTCAGATCGACGGTGATGAAATCAAGGTAGTAGACGAATTCGTATACTTGGGCGCATTGGTGACCGCCGATAACGACACCAGCAGAGACATACAAAGGTGCATTATGGCTGGTAATCGTGCCTACTTTGGACTCCGAAGGACGCTAATATCGAACAAAGTTCGCCGAACCATAAAGTTGACCATCTACAAGACATTAATTAGACTGGTAGTTCTCTAGTGGAGGACCAACGCGCCCTTAGAGTCTTTGAACGGAAGGTGCTGCGTACCATCTACGGTAGAGTGCAGATGGATGACGGAATGAGGAGGAGGCGAATGAACTACGAATTGTACCAGTTGCTTGACAAACCTCCCATCGTACACATCGCAAAAATCGGTCGACTACGATGGGCTGGGCATGTCTTAAGAATGTCGGACGACAGCCCTGTGAAAATGCTTCTAGAAAACAAACCGGCAGGCACAAGAAGAAGAAGCGCGCAACGAGCAAGGTGGATCGATCAAGTAGCAGGCGAACTGCGGACCCTCCGCAGACAGCGAGGCTGGCGAGGTACATCCATTGACCGATTACAGTGGAAACAACTTCTGTGTACAGCAGAGGTCACGCTGGCCTTAGTCTGATTGGTAAGGTTAGGTTACTGATATTCTGAACATTGTCGTATTCTAGAAGTAATAGTTTCGACGCTATTTATAGGTATACATAATTTTGTGCGATTTTTTTTTTTTAGATTTGTAAAAAAAATTATGCTAAACATTAGAATAAAACCTAAATAACGTCAACGAAAAATATATTGCATATGAAGCTTGAAGCCAAAGAAAAGGCGAAGAAAATAAGGGCTCAATGGTGGACTCATCGGTTGAAAAATGAGGAAGTTATGCTGGTATTTGGAAAAAGTGCAGAAATGCGGGAAAAACAGAAATTCTAAAGAAATACGTCCATGTCTCTCTCTCTCTCTCTCTCTCCCTCTTTCTCTAACACCCACACACACAGAAGTTTTGGTTAACGTACTGTTCTATTGTTTGGTTACATATTCTGGCACCTACATTTAATAGCTATTGGTAACCCTTCAAAACAAAAGAAAATTGTGACAGTTTGTTGTTTAGTTATCGGAGTGAGAAAAATGTGCGCTGCAAACTGGGAATTCAAATGCACAAATGTTTTGTTATGCCTGTGGCGTCTACAGTTTTTTTCCTATACCTCCTAGTCCTATTCAAATTTATTATATACTTTCATTTCTGTCACTGTAAAGCCGCTATTTGTCCTTCGATAAGCCAGTTATTTGGAATGAACCTTTTTGCCATGCTACGGATTGTTATTTCTGCCTCACCGAAGTTCAAAAACATGGCCGCCATAAGTCGGTGCACTATGCTGATCAGTATGCTGCGTCAAATCGAGATCAGCGAAGGTCTTATCATCTTCCGATAACCTACAGTGAGTTTGCTAACCCTAATTTTAACAAACCATCAGACGGAAATCTTAATGTGTATTGCTTACTGTTCATTTCCTGTAATAAGAACGTTTCGTTGGAAGGAGATTCTCTATCCTTTGCGTGAGTTCAGTGCTTCTGCTTACGGGTGTAAACCCCCGTTTTTGGCTCTTCAAACAACGGAATAATGAGCATTGCCGGTATGTGCATTTTGATCGTGCCATGCACTGGTGGTGGCATCCTATCACATCACAGGTCAAGGTATCAAGGACAGAATCAGCATTCAAAACAAAAATAAATATCTGAAATACATTTTCAAACTATCATATACGAACACGTGCAAATTCCATCAAATTCCACCAAAAACAGCCTATCTGTTAAAGAATGAGCCTTTTCAAATGGAATTTCAAGAAATTTACGCACGTGATAGTTTGAATAAGTGTTTCAGTATTTTTTTTAAGTTTTCTTAAATTTTCTGACCCTTGGCGCTATTGATGGCTTTTTTATTTTTAAACCGATCGGGCTGAAATATTCTGGCTCTTAATATACAAATATATTTTTTTGAATCAGTTTAAGGTGGTTGTAAAAAAACAAGTCACTTCGTAGAATTTTACAATCTTAGTTAAAGATTCAAAATTTATGCACCATTTGAAAGGTTCTGGTATTAAAAATGAATTGGAACAAAATCACCTGGTTCCGTTAACATTGTCTGCCAGAAATCTTCTACACAGGGACGAAAGTTTTAATTTGGTTGTGATAACAGAAGTGCATTTAAAACATTGCAGACTCATTGTAGAGAAATGTCTTGAGCAAAGTTTCTCAGTGCACAACAAATCGTCTTTTGATATTATCATATTAGTTACAAATCATGCTGCAAATGAATCTCTAGGGAGTTGCCGTCTTCGGAAAAGTTATTTGGAATATAAAATGTAGTCATTTGACATTTGACATCACACGCATGGGGTATACACATTGTGTTTAGGTTGAAATTTCATAATTCTAGAGAGGGTTGAAATCCGGGTCAATATTGACCATAATGTCTTATGTGTCAGTTTTTTTTCAATATTTGAAGAAGGTTAAACAAAGAGGAGCCAAAAATCACTATTCATCACCTGCGAAAATTCCAGGTTCCAGTCATGTCATTTGTTATCTACTTTTTAATGTTAATTCTTTTCTATGTATGCACATCACTGAACATTATTCCGCACTTTACATTACACCGGATCTTCATTCAATACAGTATGGATCATTTAACGCCACCGAGCAATATGGAACTGAAACAATAGAAAACGCGCTACGATCGCAGCTGTTCGGAACCAAACAATTAATTACCGAAACAAAAGATAACGCGTTATGTCCGATAACAAAACCGGTCAACTCTTCGTTTTCTGAGGAAAGGCAGTGAAAAATACCGAAACTCTTGGTGTAATTTTTTAATGTTCCCCAAGTTAAATGTGGCTATGGGAATTTTTGGCCGTAAGTGTTATAATATGTTGTGAATGTGATGTGATCCAGAATTTTCATTTATATCTGAATCAGCAATTACATATACATTTGTTTTTGAAAATAAGTGAAAAAAAAGCACAAAAAAATAACAAAAAGCTTATTTATATTTGAGTGCGCAATTTTTTGGAAGTTTACATCATAAATTTAGATCTGCACAAACAATTGTGATAATATTTCATGAAAACCCCACAACTATTTTAATATTATTTTATATATAATATTCCATTGCAGAACGATCGCTCAGAATTTCATTAAAATTGGTAGTTTTGTTCTTTATCCAAAAAATATTAGACCCGTGTTTTTTCATTTCGTTAGGGCGTTAGGGTGGTCCAATAAATTGACCTTTTTTAAAATATATTTTTTTTTTCAAAAACCAAAACTTTGTAACCACTTTGCCTATTTTATCAACTAAAACCGTAAATGAAAGGTAATCAAATATTTTTACAGGAAAAATAGAAAATACCTCCTCTACTGCAACATTGCACAGTGGACCAAAATGCGAGTTTAGCTGGAGAGATACATATTCAGTCAAAGTTTGAAGTTGTGGAGCAAAATTGTCTTCTAAAAAGTTGTTTTTAAAAACAAGGCGCTTTTTTGGTGTGAATGAAAACTAGGGTGGTCCTTATTTTCAGAAAAATCGGAAAACTAACTTTTGTATAATATTTGCAGAAATAAAGGCATACAATATTCGGAAACTTTGATCGCATAATTTTTTATGTATCTTCTGATATGACCTAATCGAAAGCCTCTTTTTCCAGTGTCCCTACAGAAAAAAGTGTTTTGTTCTAACTTTTTTATAACAAATTTTCCAACGTTGTCTTCAGATGATTTTTAAAACTTAAAAAGATGAACGTTTTGAAGTATTAATTTTGCAGGTAGTGAGTAATTAACGATTTTCTTATAAAATTACTTTTTATGTGTTTTACTCAATTTCGAAAAATAATCTATCTCCAGTTTTCAGGCATAATATTCAATAATAAAAACTCTTTCAAGTGCTGTTAAAAATTATTTTTTGGTTTGCCCCAACTAGAAAAACCAACATTTGAAAAAGGAATATTTTGTATACAAAAACCACAATAACTTTTGTGAGATTTCAGCACACGAACAGTGTTTTATTGTTCTAGAATCAATGGAAAGACAACTTTGCTGAAAAAGTTACAGCATAATAACTAATTTTTATAGGGACACCCTAAGATACGCAGGAAAAATTGCTCTAATTCGGTCATATCAAAAAGGTACAGGAAAATTCTACCATCAAAGTTTCTTGAAATTATTTATTCTACAACTTCTCCGGATAATGTATGACTTAACTTCTGCAAGCAAAAAGTTAAATTGTCGATTTCTCTGAAAATAAGGACCACCCTAGGTTTCATTCACACTAAAAGAAGCGCGGAGTATGGAGTACAAGTTTGCTCCAAAACTTCAAACTTAAACTGAAAATGTATCTTTCAGCTTAATTGGCATTCTGGACCACTGTGCATTGATTATGAATACATGGCTTCGGGAGTTTTCAAGATTGTCATGGTCTCAGGGCCAAAGAGCCTCGTCGTTTTAATATTTTTTCTAAAGATTTTTTTATGTCATTTTAGGTTTTAAGATAAGTTATAGCACAAATGCAAGTGTTTTTAAGTTTCTGCTGACTATCCTACCACGCGTTTTATTACTTGAAGGATTTTGCCAACGATGCGTCCTCTAAATCAGAAGTAATTTTTATAAATTTATTTTGAGAGCTGATGGTCGATAAGCTGATGTTCTCATTTGAAGGAATACTCGACTTTCCTCTCTTGAATGGATCTCCTTCCATACATTTTAAAATGTAAATAGACTGCACGGTTCGAAAATACCGATCAAGGTACTGCCATTTCAAATCACTGTAAAAGGCACCTTGTTCAGCGACACCTGTATCCACTTCCACCGGTATTGACAGTTTCACTATGGATGGTGCAGGTGCTCAAAAAGTTAAAATTCTGATGAATTTGTTTAGCCTACTGAATTGCAAGCTCCAGTTGTGGAACAGATGAAAGTAGAAACTGTCTTTCTTAACAAAATTAAAGATGCGTTTCATTGGGAATTTGCCGGTTGACGGCGGATGTGCCACTACCGCAAACCAAAATCGCAGAAACGATCAGACTTTGCGAATCCATCGTTCAATGGTTGTTGAGTATTTCGAAG
>JASCZW010016600.1:0-18437 GCA_034211315.2 Aedes japonicus | reverse complement strand
AGTGGAAATTAAAGGAATTTGACCACGTTTACTAGTGATAGTTGGAAAAAAATCCAGTTTATTATTCTTTATTTTTTCAAGTGATCCACTGAAGTGTTAGTTAAACTTTTCCTTATTTTCAAATTATTTAAGTCTTACCAAAGAATATTTCCATCACACTTAGGGAGTGGCTCCTACAACATCCCTGCGGTTTTGTTTAGATCGGGTCAAATAAGCCCTCGGTAGGTTTTTTATAAACCTTGTCTTCTCAATAAAAAAAAAACGACTACGACGTTTTGTGAGTGACATAAACAGCATCCTTACTGTTGGTAAAAACCGATCCAAAATAACGTTCAAGTTCTTAGGCTCGTTCGTGACAAAATTTGGACAGTTTAAATTTGGACTACAGCAAATTTGCTGTTAGTTCAACCCAAAATGCATTTTCTATTTATTTAACTGTGCATTATTAGTCATCTTAAAACTAATAAAAGTTACTTATTCTGGCTGCATGAAAACACTACGAACTTTTGAGTTTACTGCAGCCATAAGGGTCTGTGCAGACTCCTTTGCATCCGATTCAGCTGCTTTTGTCCAAGATTTTCGATTTTTTTCTATAGTTGTTGCTTGTTGTTCATATTGAGAGAGTTCTCTCTTCACGAGAGCCCAACACCGCTCGATAGATCGCAACTCCGGGCAGTTAGGTGGATTTGCCTCTTTCTTTAGAAGCCAACAATCCATTGGCTTTATACCATTCCACAACATCTTTGGCCTAGTGACAAGATGCCAAATCTAGCCAGAATAGCGAGGCAGCGTCATGGCTGCGTAGGAATGGTAACAATCGCTTTTTTAGGCATTCTTCACGGTTTATTTCCTTGTTTACGGTTCCAGTAGTGATGAAGCTTTGGCTTGCTCGACCACAGCTGAATATTGCCTGCCTAACCAACATTTTTCGGGAAACTTGGCCTTTTTCTTTGTCCTGAAATGCTCCTCTACGCCACGGTAGCCACGGAAATGCCCCTCTACGTGAGGTAGTAAGTGCTCTCAAGGACATGGAGCAAGAATGGTAATTGTTACCCATTGTATCTTAATTTATAAAATTTATTTTTAATAGGTTTGCGTCGACCATCAGTTTAATTGGTTGAATCGGTTGTGTCGACACTTCGTTACGTAATATTTTGTTATCGGGCGTAGCGTTTTGTCATTTTTTTCGGTTGCCTATTGTTCGTTGCGCGAGTGATCGAGTGAGCATGAAAAGTCGTGGTTCGCTGGGTAAGATGGTCGGTGGTGAGTACATAATTAATTATGATCCAAATTATTCGTTCGCCATGTTCGTCGTGCCACCCAATCTTGGAACAAATAAACCACTGTCCCTTTTTTAAAGTGACTACAGCGGCAAACGTAGTGTTGCTGTAGACTTGTTTTTCTAATGAAATACCACTATCACACTCTGTAAGTGGCCCCAATAGCATCCTCCTGTTGGTTTGAACCGGTCAAAATCAGCTTTTCAGCATTATTAAAAATCACTTTGTATTCCTCATAAAAAACCACAATCACACTTTGTGAGTGGCCCCAATAGCATCCCTACTGGTGGTTTAAATCGGTTCAAATCGGATATCGGTACTAAATTTCAAATGTTTCACTTGTCAGCTTATCGTTAACCAAAATGAACCCTGCTGCTACCCTATCATGTTATCCAAAATGCCAGTGATTTCTCGTGGAAGTGCAGAGGAATTCTCGGCTTCCAATAAAGCGAATATCACGTCAACATACACAGAAAAAAATAATTAATTCTAGTAAGCGCGTAAAATTTCCCCTCGTGTAATTCCAAGACAAACGAGCGTAAACAACGATATTGTTTGCAATATTTCATACGACAGGCTTGATTCAGGCGTTATCTGGCTTAAATTTACATGAAATATCCCATTATTTTCTGCCTAATCTAGCATTCCCTTTATGTGCATTAGATAACGCAGAAAATTCAGTGTTTCTTTTTATCTGTGTATTCTTACCCTTTCCTGACTTGACTTGCATTCGGACGGGGCCGGCGCCGATATTGCCTTCGTTTGGGATCACCAGTTTTTACACATTGAAGATGTATGTTAGTCCCAAGCATCATCTGTTGGTTCTCTGTGTAATAACAGCTGATCTGGCAAAAACAGAGTAGCAACCTCGGGCGCTCAATCATGCTCATGCTTATGCTCAAATGCTCTTCTACGCCATTCCGTTGCAGTATAAAAAGACATCCCGGGAAGCTGCTTAAAGTCTTCCAGCACATAAGTTTCATCGTCCATTTTCACGCAGGAAAACTTCTGCTGGTTCCTCAGATCCGATTTTGTTCCGCTTCCAGCCTTCCTGGATGTTGTCAAAAGTATATCGAAAGATTTAAGATCGTCATGGACAGTTTTTGCAGGAATATCAAGCTTTTTTGAAAGTTTTCTTACTGATAAATCCGGATTTTCATTGCAATCACACAAAATTGCTTTTCACTCTTGCTCTTTTTTCGACGCCATCTTCGATCTTAATGCTTCTAGTATCACTAAAAATTGATTTTACACAATGAACAGACATGTTTATCTGTGAAGTATTTCAAGCGTTGATTAACTATTTCTAGAGATATACGTATTTGACGGTGTCCAGATTTTGTCGCGAAGAAGCCTTACTTAAAGTTACCCTGTTTGTACAATGAAGAACCACCATCACTCCTTGTGAGTAACATCAACCCCATCCTCACTGTTGGTCTATATTGGTTTAAAGGAGCTTTAAGCGGTGGTTCAGTGGTTATTTTTATATAGCTACCTTTTCCATCAAATAAATATTCACAATTACAATTTGTGAGAGGGCCCAACCGCATCTTCCTTACTGTTGATATAAATCGGCTCATATTGACTCTTTAACCTTCTCTTTCCAACAAAACTAACATCACACTTAGTCAGTGGCCCAAATAGCTGTCTTGCTGTTGGTTTCAATCGATCCAAATCCCCAGCACCCCAACTGTTTACATTAATCAGTCAAGCGTTTCAAGCGTCATTCCAAAAAATCTTGCCTTCCCAATGGAAAACCACTATCATACTTCGTGAGTGGCCCAATGGCATCTTCACCGATGGTTTAGATGGGCACTCATCAGTGAATCTAAACTCGCGAATGCATGAATGATAAGGACATTGTCCTAACTTTTCAATGTTGGGACAAAAAATCATGTATCCTTATCACTTCTGCATAGTCACCACAATAATGATAAATTGCATGGCAGAAGAATCAAAATCATAATGTTCTATAACACCCGATTGTAATTTGACAAATAGACATAGCGTTGCATGTATACTCTTTGTACGCAACAAAAATAAATGCAATCAAGCCACATCTCGCCTTCTCTCTTTCTTGTGGACCATGTTTCGTGCAGGTACACGGCTACTGAGATTGATTCAAAATTAAGTCGAGTTCAACTCAACAGTGAAAAAAGTAGAGTTACACATGGACTAAGTAAAAATGTTTAATGCTTTACATAAGTATGAATGACCTTTACTCATACCTACTTTTTTCCTCATTCTATGAGCAACTCCACTCTTTTGCTCTTCTGAGTCAAATTTGTCTAAATCTTGAGTGGATTTAAGTGGCCGTGTACGTCTGCATTCTGAACCTTTGTATCATTCTCCTCAAATTTTTATATGGTGGAAAGTAATAAATGAAAATTGACTTCAAACATATATTTTCGAGAATTTCTAGCTTGTTCACGTTTACGCACAGCATTAGGAGATGTTAATTGTTTCATCTGTTGGTAGAGTTGATACCTGTGTTGAGCAAGCATTTTTGAAAGAAAATAGGTTTTCAAGTCATTGTTTGAATTTGTTACTTTAGACCAACCGAAAATTTAGCCGAGGTGATAGATATGATTTGATTTGCAACAGCCAGTGTTCTTCTTTTCAACCATATTCATTACTAGTGACGTTTCCCTACTTATTGCATACGTTTTAACAAAGCTTTTGCAATCTCGACTAGTACTGTTCTGTCAATATACGATCGATCAGTTATTTTAAGCATTAATTTGATTTTGTATTAATTTTATCGTTCCTTGGGGCATTTTCTTTGGGCATTTTGTTGCGTTCTGTTCGTTTGAACAAATGGATTCGTAATTTGTTAAAGAAGATAAAGTTGCAGTTACCCACCATGACGCAAAAGCCGCTTGGTGAAATCTGGCAAAACCCCGACCAATTATTGATCGTGAGAGCTGAACTCAATAATAGTTTGGATGACATTCCAGGTTATCCAATAATGTCCGTTGACCTACCAGAAGATCCATTTACTAAGGTTGAATAAATATCGTAAATTTCCCAAGTAACATTTTTGGTTTTATGATGGTTCTGTATTCCATGGTTTAGACTTGAAGAATGCTTTGAAACCTCGATAAAACCAGCAATGTTGCTTGGGTTTGTCTAGCCGTAAAACTATAGTTACCATTCCAACTATAGTAATACTATTCCAAATTATCTCAAAATGTCTGATGACCTTCCAACGGACTCAATGAACTTGGTTGAATACATATTGTAAATGTATATAGCTAAAAGAGCTACCGTTACAATTGTAGGTCCTAAACTCTGAACTCAAGGGCAGTTTTGATGACCTAGAACATCCCAGATTTTTTCATAGTGTCGATTGACCTTGCAAAAGCTTCAATGAACTTTATTGAATACATATTGCAATTTTTTTTTAGCTAAAATAACTACACTCACAACTGTTGATCCTTAGTTATGATCTCAAGAGTAATTTGGAATACCTAGAACATTGCAGATTATCTCATAAAGCCGGCCTGCCTTTCAGATAACTCAATGAACATGGTTGCATGCTACGGCTACGGCTACAACTGTAGATCCTAAGTTCTAAATTCAAGGACAGTTTGATTGACCTCGAATATCCTAGATCCTAGGTCAACCGACACTTTCAAAAGATTTTATGAACTTTATTGAATACATATCCCTAATTTCTATAGCACGAGCATGAGCATGATTGACCGCTACTCCGTTATTGCCAGATCAGCTGAACCAGAGAGCCAACAGATGATGCTTGGGACTAACATGCATCCCAAATTAAGGTAAAACTAACACTAGCCCCGCTCGAATGCAGGTCAAGTAAAGAAAGGGTAGGAATATGTTGACGTGGTACCCGCTTTATTGGAAGCCGCTGAGTCTACTGCACTTCCACGAGAAATCACTGGGATTTTGGATCACAGGATTGGGTAGCAGCAGGGTTCGTTTTGATTAACGATAAGCTGTCAAGTGAAATATTTGAAAATTAGTTTCTGATTTGAACCGACAGTGAGAATGCTATTGGGGCCCCTCAAAAAGTGTGATAGTGGTTTTTCATTGGAAAACAAAGTGATTTTTAACAATGCTGAAAAGCCGATTCTGACCGGTTTGAACCAACAGTAAGGATGCCATTGGGGCCACTCACAAAATGTGTTAGTGGTTTTTCATTGTGAAACTAGGAGATATTTTACAATTCTGAAAAACCGATTTGGACCGATAATAGTGGTATTTCATTAGGAAAACAGGGCAATTCATCTCAACACATGAGAGCCAACTTGGCTGATCTTCACCAACAGTACGGATACCGATGGAGTCACTTAAAAAATGGAACAGTAGTTTATTTGTTCCAAGATAGGGTTGCCCGACGAGCATGTACTCACCCATCGACCCATCTTAATAGGCGAACCACGACTTTTCATGCTAACTCGATCACTCGCGCAACGAACAATAAGTATACGAAACAATAGACAAAACGCTAACCCCGATAACAAAATATTGTCAAACGAAGTGTCGACACAACCGATTCAACCAATTAAACTGATGGTAGACGCAAGCATATTAAACATATATTTTATTAATATAGATACAATGGGTAATAATAACCTGTCTTGCTCCATGTCCTTGAGAGCACTGACTACCTCACGAGTCCCCTGTACCCAACTCCCAACTCGAAAAAATAGACACCGAGCTAAGCCCGATAGTAAAGGCAGTTCGCAACAAAGCCTCGAACACGCCCTCACGCCACCAATACAAACAATATATAACGAACTATTCCCGATAATAAAAACGAATCAAGGTGATGTGACGCACATGGTGAACTAATAACGTAGTAATTAACTATATAATTAAGGGGATATATACAGTTAGAGCGAGAAAAAACTTATTTCTGAAAAATAAAGTTGGAGGGGAAGTTTTTCCTCAAATCAATCGAAAAATGTTTACACTTATGTGTATCACATATATAGTATACAAAAATATTTTTTTCAAATTCTCAACAAAATGGCCGTTAGAGTACGTTGAAAAAGTCGGTCTATTTTGCTTGTGCCGGCTCCTCTGGTCGCAGTTTTGATCTGAAATCTGCTAACCCAAAAAACTACATCAATTAATTTTTAAGTTAGTAGATAAATTGAAAAACAAGTAAAACAAAATTTGCACTTTTGGCGAACCTTTTTTGAAAAAATACACCTTTTTTCCGCCATTTTATCACATATTTTCTAACTGTATATTCCCCCTTCATAGTGACCGAAACCACTTGATCACAGTACAATCACAATCATATCTCACTTTTTTCATTGAAAAAACAAGTACATTCTTAATGTGGGATTCGGCGACTATGGTTAACCAATAGAACGGATCAAAACCAACTACAAAACCATCCACGATCTACACCCACAGCAACCAACAAGTTTCACTTTATTGTTCTATTTTTTTTCGCTCACTCGAACACTCGCGCCGCTGAACAATAGATAATGCGCTATGACTGATAATAGAATAGTGCGCAACAAAGGATAGACGCAACCGTCCACAGCCGATGCGCAAAGCAGACTCCATGTATACATATCCCTAATTTCTATAGCTCAAAAAGCTACGGTTTTAACTGTAGATCCTAAGTTATGCACGCAACATAACAGTTTGAATGACCTAAAATATCCCAGGTTATCTCAAAATGTATGTTGACTTTCCAAAAGATTCAGTGAACATGGTTGAACACATGTCGTAGCTTACTACTGTGGATTTTTTTTGTGTGAATTCAATTTATGTGAATGATAATTGATTATCATATTGTTGCCCCATTCCTTGATGATAGTTCCAAATTCCAGTTCGTTTCACAAGTTTAGCTTGGGGTTCATCGATACCTTCGTATTCTTCACCGGAATCGTCATTGTGCGAGTCTGGCAGTATTATTAACTGCACAATTGCATCTTTGGCCTGCTCCACTTATTCAAGGTTCAGATGCAAATCTTTAAATCTCGGCTCAAGGAGTGTCGATGGGGCATACATCGGGGACGTCCTGAAGCTGCTAAATCTGTTTTCAAGCTCATTTATCAAATCCTTTCCTGTAGTCGTTTTTGGACTGGTGCCAGTGATGGTTTTTGTCGAACAGTTGATAATAGGAATTACTCTACTCTATGTGGAGTATTTTTCACCACTGAGGTCTCGTTAAGCGACTCCAAAATTTGGACAACTTCTTCCAAAATACGCTTGTCGCTGTGGGAAACCATTTCATTCAAACGATCTTGATCTTTCATGATGCAATCGATACTCATAAAGCTCCAAGAATCACTTCAACATAATAAGTTCTGAGTTCCATCGTGTAGGTATGAATGGACAGATTCTCAGCGGAGTTTTACCACGATCCAGTTGCACTTTCTGCAAAGTATCGCTTGCAGTCATGGATCGTCTGAAGAAGGCAATTATTTTCTTAAATTTTTCTAAAAGGTTGTCCAGCATTGTCAATGACCTTTTTTGCAACCAAATTTACGGCATGAGCGGTGCATCCGATATGCTTCTCCGCACTGAGCGTGTTGACAACTGATCTAACCATATTTGCAGCATGGTCAGTGACTACAAGACTTACCTTATCCATAGAAACATTCAATTTCTTCAGGATTTCTCCGAAACACGATCAAATATACGAGCTCATAGAGAAGATAAACTCCCAGATCAATAGATTGAAGGTCATTGCAAATCGATCGATCGAAATAATGACATGTCAATCCTAAATAGCTGTGTGTAGTATGACTGTCCGTCCAGGTATCCGCAATCAGCGTGAAGTTGGATTTACTGATAGCCTCCTTTGTATTCTTCACCGTTTTCCCATATTTTTCTTTGTTGAGGAATCCTGTATTTGGGTGCCAATACTTTCAGTAGGCTTCTGAGGCCTCCATCCTCCACAATTGAAACGGGCTGAAAGTCCTTTACTATCATGAAAGCGATCGCCGGAAATGGAACCTCACATAGTGATTCCAAAGAAACTACATACACACGCTCGAAGGAGCCTCTCTCTCATTTGCACCACTGTGCCCTTTTTTCCCGCGAAAAAGATACTTAATTTTCGTAAAAAATGAGTTGATCCGCTTTTAACGAAAATTGCCGGCGACCAAAAAACGGGACAGCAACACAAATGAAAGAGAGGCTCCTACGAGCGTGTAGGTACTCAAGTAATAAACGGGACAACGTATTTGTCTGGCACAGTTGACGTATCCAAAACGATGGTCAAATCGTATGGGACATGTTCGTGTTGTATACAAAATGGTGACACGTTGGCCGGTCTATTACTTGAGTGTCTATAGTAATTATACGTTTTACAATGGTCCATTTCACAGTGACGTCACACCTCAGATTTGAAAGGTACTGGTGACCTTGTGTTCAGAAATTCGTGTATGAAAAACAAGGATGGGTAACACGACGGTTGTTGCTATCTCTTATACTCTCATGGTGAAGAGTGAGGTTAAATTTTTTCATGCAATGTCCTATTGAATGCTGTGCCCAGGTGGTGTCATACATCCCATCGAACCAGTTTTATACTTGGTGTGCTTTGCCCAATGGTTGTCGTTTGTGACGGTTGGTTTAGGTTCAGTTGATTTGGTTGCCAACAGTTCGATAATGGGTGCATATTTATCGATATCTGACGATATTGGGGTTGGGCGATATCGGGTATCATATCGATAAAATTTTGCCCGATAATATCGATAATATCGATATTATCGATATTTGCACAGCCCTATTCACAAGTATATCAGCAAGTAGAAATTTTATTTTATTATTTTTAAGATTAATTTCAAAGCATTATACTTGGAACTGTCAGTTATATCGTATATTTATTAAAGATGGTAGATTATACAATTGCGGTGAATCTTTTGAGGATTTTTCAACTAGTTAGTATATTAAGTAGGCTTACGAAGTTATGTAATGAGGATATGGATAATGTTATGTATCAATGCTTGCAATACATTTTGTCTTACCAGACCACTCTGATTTAATATCTGTAGGTGATATTCTTGGTAGATAAAATTTTCCATTATTTAAATCCTTATAGTACTTTTTGAGTGAAATTACATTCTCTTTGTGATGCTTTTTTTCACTTTGATTTCAGGAATCATCATGCCGGACTTTCTAGTCACACAAATTGCTACCTTCTGAATTTTGTACCTTTTGTACCTTTTGTAACTAGAACGACATAATGAAAACTATTCAGAACATGTCTCAAAGAATAAGCTGTTGGTACACAAAAACAATTAAATATCTTATTATTGAAATTTTGTCTCTGTTGATAGGATTGATATTCTTTGTTTACAGGTTCACAAAATAACAGGTATGCACAGTTTGATCTTGCCATTGGGAGGAGCTGTACGCCATGGCAAGTCCTGCACTGGTGGTGGCTTCTTAAATTTGCATCATAAAAGTTAATTATCTCATGTTGATGTAGAGAAGTCGTGAAATCCCGGCTAAGGTTGGAATTCATCAAAACATTGTCTGCCTCAATGAGATGCGTCAATGTAGATGAAAAGAATGCAAACAACAAAGTGCTATACATGGCACAGCCGTATAATCCGATACCTTCAAGTTGGCCAAAGAAATATATCACTCGTCTGGTACGGGATCAAAAATTCGCCTCTTTGAAACTGTATTGCCAATCGATAGGTCGTCGATAGTTTGAAAACCACTTCATACAAGAGCCTAGTTCTGCAAGCTTTACATATATAGGTAACGCAGTATTTTGAGATGCCAACCAGCGACTCCCAAAAATCAAGATGACTCAACTGCATTCAACTAAAATCATTCCAAGACTGCCTCACTGCTGCCACCCTCTGTCAAATCCACCAAACTTGCCAACCTCCCGCAAGACTCTTTCACTAGCATAAAATTCCCTCGCAGAAACCCACCATAAATGAAACATATTTCGGTTTCGGTTGAACGATTCCACTTACGTGTGTTCTTGTACACGCTTGCCGCGGTCGTGGAATTGTTCCACCCAAAAGCATCCCACCCCTCACCCTCAAAACGTGGTGTCGCCTTTTGGCCGTAATTACTTGTAGGTACTACTACATCCAACCCCCCCTTTCCCCTCTGAGTCCTTCTCCAAGCACGCCAAGCCTATAATTATCATACCAGTTGCTGGTTCGGAGACGGAACGGCTCTTTTTCGGGATTGCGCGGTACAAAGGGAGTAGTTGGGGTTCTAACAGTTGTAATAATTATCATTAGAGGCGGTTGTTTTTCTTCGTTGGATAGAACTTGAAGAAAGTCGTAAAATCAGTATCACTTTGACTTTTGTTTGGGATTTATTCCTCCACCCTCCAACGACTTTCTTCGGTTAACTCCGTTCTTCACAAACTCGACTTTCGGTATTCAATTATCATAAATTATACTAAATTATGTAATATATATTTGTTATGGCCTACTATAAGTTTCAGTCTGCACACACTTTCCGGGCCTTTGTTTTGCCAGAACAGTGTCAGGTAGCTGTGCGTGTTTGACCTAGTTCCCGAGGAACGTGAGGGGGAAGAAAGGTTGCTTCATTAGGAGTGTGCCATTGATTTTGGACTTTTTGGTTCCCCTTAAGACAAATGATGTCGATTAGAATTTTGGTTTCAATAGTTGAATTTGAATCATATCTACATTATGATAATTTATTCCAATCGAACAAAAACCTAACGATTGAAAAATTAGCAAAACCGCAGTCAAAATTGAATTCCCCGGTGGAGAACGGCGATTCGGTGAACCTGTCAAAAGTAACAGCTCGGAATCACATTTTTCGCTGCGCGATCTCATCGGAACGGCGCGGCTGACCGAACGGGGGACGGAGACACCGAAAAAACCAATCCCAAAAATTTTGCAGCATCCCAGCCGACGATGATGGTGGTATCTGATGGATCGTACATTTGAAAAATTCATAAATGCGACAGAGTGATCACTTTTTTGTCACATTGCAACAGAAACGCGCCGTCCTCGGAGCAGTGCTCTAGTGGCGTTTTGGGCGAGGGACTTATTTTTTTGCAGCGGATTGTGCAGAAGTCAGAAGTCGAATCACAAATGCTTCAAATTCATCAATTTATGATTTGGCCAGCGTCGTCGGTGGTTGGAATGGATACACTGCACAGGTAGGATGATGAAGGATTGTTTTCCACTTGGCAATAAGAATAGAATTTTGAATGGAATCGAGGGGTTCGATGATTGCGACAGAGGTTGTGAAATCTTTTACATTGCTTTGAGAATTTATTCGTCACTAGGTCTGGACTATTTTGAAATTTTCATATAGAATTGAGGAAAAAAAATGTAGTAAACTTCTTATATATCTTCAAGTCAAGTTTATTCCCGCATTAATGGAAATAAAATTACAGTTTAATAAAATAGAGAATAGGGAATCAATTTCTATTAAATTCCATCATGCTATCAAGAAATATTTCTCGACAACTTATTCAACCAACTAAAGGGTGTTCCAATTGAAATTTGGTCAAACAGTAATGTGTGTGAGTCGATCAAAGTTTTTATTAATAAGTCAAATTCTTCTTCTCTTTCAAGTTCAGTTAAAACAGAATACTGGAGATATATTCAGCTAAGCTTCCTTTTTACCGAATGCGAATTGTCCACTTTATTCGCAGCAGAACGCCAGTTTGCCTTGAGCTGTTTCTCGCTCACAACAGAGTCTTCTTAAGGTTCCGCTTGACGATGGCCCAATATTGTTCGATTGAGCGGAACTCTGGCGTGTTGGGAGGGTTCTTGTCCTTGGCAGCATACCCTCCATAGCCTTTTTCCGTAATAGCAAGATGCCAATTCCGGCCAAAAAAGAACGAACCAATTGTGTTACTTCAGAAAAGGCAGTAGGAATTTTTCAAGGCACTCGCTCAGATAAATTTCCTGGTTGACGGTTCCGGTCGCAATGTAAACGTTGCTCTTCAAGCCACAGATACAGATGGCCAGCCACACCAGATATTTCTTCGCGAACTTTGACAGTTTAATGTGCTTGAAAATCAGGATCGGTTGCCGTATAAAATTCCTGTCCAGGAAGCTGTTCAAAGTCTGCCTTTACGTAAGTTCCATCGTCCTGTACCACGCAATCAAACTTTGTCAGCATCGTCGTGTACACCTTTCGCGATCTTGATTTGGCCCACATGATTTGTTTATCGTCACGATTTGGAGTCACCACTTTCTTATGAGTCGACAGTCCAGCTCGTTTTTTAGCTCTATCCACGGTTGAAGGCACCACTCCCAGCTTCTTTGCGACATCTCGGACGGAGAGGTTGGGGTACCGCTTGAAACATCGGTCAATTCTTTTTGTCGTCGCTGTGGCCTCCGGTTTTCGATTTCCCCCCGATCCAGCTTTCCTGGCTGACAAACGTCCGAACACTTTCAATACGTTGGTAACAGTTGATCTAGCCACATTCAACAATTTCGCCGGCGAGAGAGTAATTTGGATTTTCACCATGCACGTGCAAAATTTGGATGCGTTGCTTCTCTTCCTTCGACGACATTTTGATAACTGAAGTGCTTATCTCAACATCAAAATAAAGGTGCTACACGCACACATCTTCAAAATGAGGTGTGTTCACAATTTTTTAGTGCACGATGAAATGAAATGCGTTAAGTTTAGGCCCACCAAATTTTAATCGAAACACCCTTTAGACGTATCTGATTCTGTAAACAAAGAAAGGAATTAATATTCAAACGTTAAATTCTTGGAACCATTAGCATTTTTACGCAAACTACACACTAACACAACGAATAACATTTTCTTAACATGATAATGATGCTAATTTCCGTGAGGGTGCTAAGAGTTTTGAAAAATTAACATTGGCATTTTACTTCTTCTCTTTGTTTACAACATCAGATACATCGATTTGAATAAACTGTCAAGATTTCTTCTTATTTCTGTACTAAGGTAGCTTTCTAGCCTTAGACTGGCTCATCGCGAGTGGAAGGCGCCTTTACCTTACAAATTGCACTCATCAACGCATAGGCCGGGAATAACGGCTTTGTCTTGTTTCCGTGGGAAGTCGGGACAAAAAATCGTCTCGTCAAAAAATCTCATCGACCTCGGCTGGGATTAAATCCATACTCACAGAGGTTCTAAGTAGCAGTTATGCCTACCATTACACTATTGGCACTTGCGCATCAGAATATTTGATTCCCTGTACGTGAATAATTATATTTTTCTTTGGTAGGTACATTCGTATCAGACCTAGGGTCGAATACATTTTTTCGCTTTCTTCTGCATTCTTGGTCTTTTTCTGCTTTTACTGTTATCTTCTAATTCCTCTTTTTTTTGTTCTCAGCTTGATAGATCTATTACTTGCTCTCATCTTGATTTGTGATTTTCCTATCATGTTTTAGTAAGCGCAATTCTATTAACTTACACACATTTTTGGATATTAATGACTCTGAGTCTTTGCTTTCACGACTGTTTTTAATTACTTCTTTTTATCACTTCCTTCATCTTTTATTTGCTGTTCGACATTGTAAAGCTTCTATCTACTTTATTTTTGCTCACATTTGTTTTTTATTCGTCTTACTATATTCTCATCTCTTGCGCTACTTTTTTTCATCTCTAAGTCTTTTTACGATTTTTAATTCATATACTCAATGTTTCGCAGCTTTCGAGCTTTGGTAGCCTTTCAAAATATTTGTTTTTTCAATCCCTGTATTTGTTTACACTGTACTTGATTGCTCATTTGTTTGTTGGTTGGTAGGATTAGTAGGATTGGACATTGCCTACTGCTACAACCACCGCTGAGCACAGAACATTTGTCGAGCCTGCTGAAAAGTGCCAACGAGAAGCAACTCCAAATCTTGGCAAGCTTAGGGATTTCTGTGAACACTGCTTTGACAGCTGGGTTCTATTGATTAGTGAAAAATAAAAGGAAGATAGAGTCAATTTAATTGGTCGAATATTTTGGGCAAATACCTATAAAGTTAGTATTTTATTAATAATTGAAGTACACGTGAGTATTTTAATAATCATCAATTTGATGGTATAGGCGATAGACCAATCGTTTAGTCATAGTTCAATAGGAGTCATCCTTACCACAATTTGTTCAGCCGACTGAAAAAGAAAGTCATAAATTCAATCCTATTGAGTTTGAGCTGTTTAGTGGACTACCTGAAACTAGAAATAAGATGAAACATTTGTATTTTCCATTTAATTCCAACTACCTTTGCTTATCTTGACAGATACGCGTATTTCGTCTACAATGTACAGACTTCTTCAGTGTCTCGTACTAATAAGCGCGTCGTGTTATTAGTACGAGACACTGAAGAAATCTGCACATTGTAGCTAAAATACGCGTATCTGTCAAGATAAGCAAAGGTAGTTGGAATTAAATGGAAAATATTAATTTTTCTTTTGATTTCTAGTCATAAATTCAAGTTGTTAGTAAAATTATTATAAAACCTAAGCCTATTAATTGTTAAAATTACAGCTTTAAGCTGTGCGAAGTTCGTCTGCTGCAAAGAGATTTTCTATATTTCGGCCTGAACAGCCTACCGTTGATGGCTTCCGTGCCAGCAGGTTCAATATATACCCCACTTAGTGGTCCTTAGCTTCTAATCCAGTAAATCTTATCCCTTCTTACCCTTGGTGCCGGACAGGGATACAAGTAATCTTTGAAAGGATCAGGTAATCAACCCCGATGGAACCTGCCAGGAGAGGGGGGCTGTTCTCCATATTGGGGCGGTTCAAAACAGCGTCTGTCTTTCATGTTAGGAGCGGCTGATTATAGTCCTCGTATTAGCGTTGGACTCTAATCAGTGCTGTGCACGATGGTCTTCCTGCGAGACTGGTGTTGATGTAGACTCTACAGTCGTAAAAATCTTAAGTAAACCAGAAACACTAATGCGGACCGAAACAATCGGCGAAAACCCAGGTGATGCTCACGAATTAACGCTTGGAAATTCGTAACATGGAACTTTCAGCCTTTCAATTTCTTGGAATATATTTTTTGGCTCAGGAAGTACTAGCAAATCGGTCCCAAGTTCGGTCCCAAGTTCGGTACCAAGCTCAATGATGCGCCCCTAAGACCGCAACTCACACAAATACACCCTCAAATATTCTGTCAAAACATAGCGAATCAAAACAAAAACAAAGATACTTGTACCAAAAGGTAAAGAAAAGCGCAAGAATGCATGGCAAGGTGCAGACTGCAAGGTGTACTTCGAAACTAAGGGTTCTCCAACAGTGAACCAGTTTCAAATCACTAGTTGCATATTCATTGTTGGTATCATGCTCCAAATCATATGCGCATTTAATCAAATTGGCACGATAAAAGCCAAAAATTAGTACTCCTCGGAAATTATGGGAGTTTACAATAACAAGAACAAACATGAAAAAAATATATCCGATAAAAGAATCATTTCCTGAAATTTATTGGAATCCAAACAGGTTATCTAGAAGAATGCTAAATTGATCTCCGATCTACAGTTCATTTGCATAACATTTAATATTTGATGCATTTATTTTTCCAAATTTCAGTTTTTTCTTGTATTTCAATATGGCAATTGAAAGAAATCACAGTTTTTCCAAAAGGCCAATTTATCTTTGCAATGGCTACTATAAAACTATTTGGTCATTTGGTGACTTTCCTCAATGCCAGTTTGCCGTATAATGCATTTACTGGAAGCAGAATGGTTTCAAAATGCTTTTTCAACTGCCCATAATAAGATAATATTAATGAGTCCTAAAACGGCATTTCAAAACAGCATTTAAAGAGTTCATAAAGTCTAAATAAAACCTTCGATAGGAGTTAAAGGAATTTTAGAAGACAAGGTTTCAAGATCATAGTAAAGAAGCTGGGTAGGTTCTCATAAACCTGACTAAAATATAAAACCTATTGACACCTCTTGGTACCATAATAAAACCAAATTGATTTCTAGTGGCGTTAATAAAACTTAATAAAGCTGGATGGTTTTGGCAATGTTACTTGAGAAGCCATGTGCTCATAAGTTATGAGAGCAATATGTTGGATTGAAGCGCCTATCATCTGTGGTGAACAAGCCTGAGACTCAACGCCACCTCACTTTATAAAAGATAAGAAAAGAAATGTGTTCTGCGTTGAAGCGAACACGAATGAATGAAAACAAAGGGAAATCAAGTGTCGCCTTCGTTTAAACGACGTTTTGAGTTTGAAAATTTTGTTTGACTTTCAATCCTCCAATGAACTAAAATCCAATTATTTTTCCATCTTTGCATACGCGTTTTTAGTATTCATTCATATTATTCGAAACCACTACAACGAATTTAACACCTAAGGCAAAAACAATCGGCCTTTGCACTGAAACTGTCTAGTTGCATTGAATAATGTTTAGACACGTAATTACATTACGTTCCATTACCAGTTTGCTTTCGATGTGTCTTCCGTTTGATCACATTAATAAATTGTAAAATAACATAGAAAAAAATGCTAAAATGCAGTACTCTTGATATCATTGGGAATTCATTTGTCTTTTTTTTTTTTTTTTTTAGACGGATGGAAAATCTGCAACCAGACACCTGAAGAACTCAGGGTGTGGGGATGAGGGTGCCAACTCCTCGACCCACTCAAAACCCACCCGTGCCTTAAGCCTTTCTCCCTCCCCGGAACCACCTTTCGGTATTACTTCGGGGAGGGGGCTTTTGTGCTAATTAAGCACCCACTATGTCTAACTACTTAGGTCTTCAGTAGTTAGGTCGCCCTTTCGACCTGCCTTTGGTCGTTTCGCCATTTCGATTGGAGATCGAGGACAATCTGGGAGGCTGCTACGCATACCGCGTCCCAGATGTCCCGGTCTTGGCACATCCTCGGGACGGAGTCGTGTCGTGACCGCTTACGGCCATCATGCCGGATCTCGCGCCGTCGAAGCGAGGACATGTGAAGAATACATGTTCCGCGGTTTCCTCTGCTCCCGCGCACTCGGTACATGCGGAGGACTGTGCATGCCCATATTTGTGCAGATATTGTCTAAAGCACCCATGGCCTGACAGAATCTGCGTTAAGTGGAAGTTAACCTCCCCGTGTCGCCTACCGACCCACCCGGATAGTTCCGGGATTAGTCGGTGGGTCCACCGACCTTTGGTGGAGTTATTCCATTCCCTCTGCCACTTAACCATTGATGCGGCTCTAGTGGTCTTTCGAATACCTCTTGTTCCACGTTGCTCGAAGCACTCTGCATCCTCTTTTATGACGATGCCTATTGGCATCATCCCCGCTAGGACACAGACCGCGTCACGTGATACCGTTCGGTATGCACTAACCACTCTTAAGCACATTAGCCTGTGTGTACTCTCTAGCTTACCTCGGTAGCACTTCGTGTTCAAGGCGGTGATCCATGCCGCCCGCCGTACCTAAGCATGGACAGGGCGACACTGGCCAGGAGTTTACGCTTACTCCCTTGCACCGCCGAGCTATTCGACATCATGCGGGATAATGCCGAGATAGCCATGGAGGCTTTCTTGCAAGCGTAATCGACGTGGCTGGTAAAGGACAGCTTATCGTCGATCATGATCCCAAGATACCTCAGAGATCTCTTCGATTCAATAGTGCAGTTGCTCGCACTAATCGTAGCGTATTGCTCCGATTTTCGGTTGTTGACAACCGTGACCTCAGTCTTATGGTGGGCTAGCTCCAGTTTTTGGAGCGCATCCATCTCTCCACAATGCCGATGGAGTGTGAGGCCGTCAGCTCCACCTCCTCGATGGATTCACCACATATTTCCAGGGTGATGTCGTTCGCGAATCCGACTATCTTCACCCTGCTCGGGAACTCGAGCCGTAACACTTCGTCGTACATCGTGTTCCATAGCACCGGACCCAGGATCGAACCTTGTGGGACGCCTGCGGTGATATGTACACGTTTCTGACCCTCCTCCGTGTTGTACACCAGTACGCGATTCTGGAAGTAGTTTCCCAGAATCTTGTACAGGTACCCAGGAACCTGTAGGCGCTGGAGCGAGTCGGCAATAGCCACCCAACTGGCGCTGTTGAAGGCGTTTCTCACGTCAAGGGTGACCACTGCACAGTAGCGTACTCCTCGCCTCTTGCGCTGGATTGCCACCTCAGCCGTCTTGGTGACGGACAGGATGGCATCCACCGTCGACTTCCCTTTGCGGAAGCCAATTCATTTGTCTAGCCCCTTTCGAGTGCATAATTTGCTATAGAGTCCTGTTTCCCCATGGATAATTTGAAATT
>JASCZW010016599.1:0-18409 GCA_034211315.2 Aedes japonicus | reverse complement strand
TAGTTCTCGAGTTATACAGAATATTGTATTTCATTTGTATAGGAGCCCTCTTTCAGGGCGAAGAGGAATCTGAAACCATTATAGAAACCTTTCTTGCCTTTAAAACCTCACACATGCTAAATGTGGTTTCTTTTGCTTGGGGTCTCAAATCACCGTAGAAACATTTCTTGCCTACAAAACCTCCACATGCCATATTTGGTTCCATTTGTTTGATTAGTTCTTGAGTTATGCAGTAAATAGTTTTTCATTTGCATGGGAACCTCCCTTCCCAAAGGCGGGAGGGGTGTCGAACTATAATAAGATCCTTTCCCCAAAAACCTCTGCATACAAATTTGCTTAGTGATAGGGATAGTTCTCATGTTTGGTTTAAATTTGTGTTTCGTATGTATGGTAGCCCCCCTTTTCAGAGTGAGGACTCTCACCCATACCAATTTTGGTTCCATTTGCTTGATTAGTTCTCGAGTTATGCAGTAATTTGTTTTTCATTTGCATGGGATCCCACCCTTTCTAGAAGCGGGAGGGCTCTCGAACTATCATAAGATGCTTTCCCGGACCCACTGAACCACTGAATACAAATTTGCAAGCAGGTATAGTTCTCATGTTTGGTTGAAATTTGTTTCATTTGTATGAGAGCCCCCCTATTTTGAGGGAGGAGGGGCTTTGAACCACCATAAAAACATTTCATGCCTTAAAAAGCTCGTCCATTCCAAATTTGGTTCCATTTGCTTGATTATTTCTCGAGTTATGCAGAAATTTGGGTTCCATTTGTTTGAGAACACCCCCTCTCCCCTCCCCTTCCTCCTCATATGACGAAAGAGTCTCAAATCACCATAGAAACATTTCCCTCCTTCAAAAACTTCCACATGCGAAATTTGGTTCAACATCTCTTAGTTCTCGAATTATGCAAGGATTTGCGTTATATTTGAATAGGTTCACCCCCTTTCAGATAGGGGAGGGGTCTCAAATCAACATAGAAAAATTTTTTGTCTTCAAAAACCACCACATACTAAATTTGGTTCCATTTGCTTGATTAGTTCTCGAGTCATGCAGAATAGTGTATTTCATTTGTATCGGAGCCCTCCCCCCCCCCTTTAGGATGGGAAGGGGTCTCAAACCAACATAGAAACATTTTTTGTCTTAAAAAACCACAACATGCTAAATTTCGTTCCGTTTGCTTGATTAGTTCCCGAGTTATGCAGAATATTGTGTTTTATTTGTATGGGAGCCCCCCCCCTTTTATGACTGGGAGGGTTCTCAAGCTACCATCAAAACCTTTTTTGCCTTCAAAAACTCACACATGCTAAATTTGGTTTCTTTTGCTTGCTTAGTTCTCGAGTTGTGTAGAAATTTGTGTTTCATTTGTATGGGAGCCCCCCTTTCCAGTGAAGGGAGGGGTCTCAAACCATCATAAGATTATTCTCCGGCCCCAAAAATCCATGCAGACAAAATTTCACGCCGATCGGTCCTTCCGCTCGCGAGTTAAATCGTGACAAAGGAAACCCCAACTCATTTTTATTATATAGAACTAGCTGATCCCGGTGCGAGCGTTGCTACGGCCAGCAACTAAATGATATGAACATTACATAGAACTGACGCTTTTTTTTAATGAGTTTTTTTGAGTAATAAGGAGTTCAAACTTCTATCAGAACATTCTTCTTACCCAGACAATACACAGTTTGTGGCTTAGTTAGCTCGATAATTCTCAGGATTGGTTGAAATTTGTGTTTGAATTCACCATAGAAACATTTCTTGCATTCAAATAACCCCGCATACCATTTTTGATTCCATTTGCTTGATTAGTTCTCAAGCTATGCAGAAATTTGTGTTTCATTTGTATGCGAGCCGGAAGGGGAAGCGGTCTCAAACAATCATAAGAACCTTCCCCAGCCCCAAAAATACCTGCATACATATTTTCACTCCGATCGGTCAGACAGACAGTCAGACAGAAATCCATTTTAATATAAATAAAAATCCTGTTTCCAATAACCCCACATGCCAAATGTGGTTTCATTTACTTGAATAGTTCTCGAGTTATGCAGAAAATTGCGTTTCATTTGTATGAGACCCCTTCATTCAGAGGGCAGAGGGGTCTCAAACCACCATAGAAATATGTCTGCTCCTTCAAAAAATCTACACATGCCAAATTTGATTCCATTTGCTTTATTAGTTCTCGAGTTATGCATGAAATTTGTGTTTCATTTGTATGAGACCCCCCCCTTCAGAAAAGGGAGAAGAGTCTCAAATCACCATAGAAACATATTCTCTCCTTCAAAAACCTCCACATGCCAAATTTGGTTCAATTTGCTTGATTAGTTCTCGAGTTCATGCACAGAAATATTGTATTTCATTTGTATAGAGAGTTCCCCCCTCCCTTTCAGGGCGAAGAGGAATCTGAAACCATCATAGAAACCTTTCTTGCCTTTAAAACCTCACACATGCTAAATTTGGTTTCTTTTGCTTGGGGTCTCAAACCACTCGTAGAAACATTTCTTGCCTACAAAACCTCCACATGCCATATTTGGTTCCATTTGTTTGATTAGTTCTTGAGTTATGCAGAATATAGTTTTTCATTTGCATGGGAGCCCCCCTTTCTAAAGGCAGGAGGGTGTCGAACTATAATAAGATCCTTTCCCGGACCCAAAAACCCCTGCATACTAAATTTGCATAGTGGTAGGGATAGTTCTCATGTTTGGTTTAAATTTGTGTTTCGTATGTATGGTAGCCCCTCTTTTCAGAGTGAGGAGAAGTCTTAAATTACCACAAAAACATTTCTTGCCTTCAAAAACTCACCCATACCAATTTTGGTTCCATTTGCTTGATTAGTTCTCGAGTTATGCAGGAATTTGTTTTTCATTTGCATGGGATCCCACCCTTTCTAGAAGCGGGAGGGCTCTCGAACTATCATAAGATGCTTTCCCGGACCCAAAAACCACTGAATACAAATTTGCAAAGCAGTAGGTATAGTTCTCATGTTTGGTTGAAATTTGTTTCATTTGTATGAGAGCCCCCTTTTTAGAGGGAGGAGGGGCTTTGAACCACCATAAAAACATTTCATGCCTTAAAAACTCGTCCATTCCAAATTTGGTTCCATTTGCTTGATTATTTCTCGAGTTATGCAGAAATTTGGGTTCCATTTGTTTGAGAGCACCCCCTCCCCCCTTCCTCCTCATATGACGGAAGAGTCTCAAATCACCATAGAAACATTTCCCTCCTTCAAAAACTTCCACATGCGAAATTTGGTTCCATTTCTCTTATTAGTTCTCGAGTTATGCAAGGATTTGCGTTTCATTTGAATAGGTTCCCCCTTTCAGAAAGAGGAGGGTCTCAAATCAACATAGAACAATTTTTTGTCTTCAAAAACCACCACATACTAAATTTGGTTCCATTTGCTTGATTAGTTCTCGAGTCATTCAGAATAGTGTATTTCATTTGTATTGGGCCTCCCCCCCTTTAGGATGGGAAGGGGTCTCAAACCAACATAGAAACATTTTTTGTCTTAAAAAACCACCACATGCTAAATTTCGTTCCGTTTGCTTGATTAGTTCCCGAGTTATGCAGAATATTGTGTTTTATTTGTATGGGAGCCCCCTCTTTTATGACGGGGAGGGTTCTCAAGCTACCATAAAAACCTTTTTTGCCTTCAAAAACTCACACATGCTAAATTTGGTTTCTTTTGCTTGATTAGTTCTCGAGTTGTGTAGAAAATTGTGTTTCATTTGTATGGGAGCCCCCCTTTCCAGTGAAGGGAGGGGTCTCAAACCATCATAAGATTATTCTCCGGCCCCAAAAATCTCTGCATACAAAATTTCACGCCGATCGGTCCTTCCGCTCGCGAGTTAAATCGTGACAAAGGAAACCCCAACTCATTTTTATTATATAGACTAGCTGAACCCGGTGCGTGCGCTGCTACGCTTGCAACTAAATAAAGGAAAATTCAATAGAACTGGCACGTTTATGGTTTTTTTCCGAAATGAGTTTTTTTTTCTTGACTAAGCAGGGTTCAAACTTCTATCAAAACATACTTCTTATCCGAGAAACACGCGTTTTTGTTTAAGTAAGCTGTTGTATGGGAGCCCGCCCTTCCAGAGGGGTGGTTTCTCAAACCACCAATCATTGCCTTCAAAACCACCTACATTCCAAATTTGGTTCCATTTGCTTGATTAGTTCTCGAACCATCGCACTGGGCTCATCGATTATAATAAAAATTTGAGTTTAATTTGTTTGAAGCCCCCCCTTCAGAAAGGGGAGGGTCTTGAACTACCATAGAAACATTTTTGCCTTCGAAACCCCTACATGTCAAATTTGATTCGATTTGCTTGATAGTTCTCGGGTTATGAAGAAATGTGTGTCTCATTTGTATGAGAGCGCCTCTTACTGAGAGAGTAGGGGTCTCAAACCTTCTCAGCCCCAAAAACCCCTTCATATAAATTTTCACGTTGGTCGGTTCAGAACTTCTCGAATCTATAAGGGTCTGACAGACAGACAGACAGAAATTCATTTTTATGTATATAGAAATCTAGCCTCCAAAAACCCCATATACTAAAAGGTTTCATTCACTTGATTAGTTCTCGAGTTATGCAGCCCCGCCCCTGCTCCCTCCCAATTAGAAGTTGAGAGGGGTGGTGAAGTGCCATAGAAACATTTCTTGCCTCAAAAAACCTCAACATGCCAAATTTGGTTTCATTTGCTTCATTGGCTCTCGAGTTATGTTAAAAATTATGTTTCATTTTTATGGAGTCTTCCCTTCCAGAAGGCGAAGGGTCTCAAACCACCTTAGAAACATTTATTTCCTTCAAAAACTTCCACATGCCAAATTTGGTTCCATTTGTTTGATTTGTTCTCGAGTTATGCAGAAATTCGTGTTTCATTTGTATGAGAGACCCCTCTTTCAGTTAGCGGAGGAGTCTCAAACCACAATAGAAACATTTCTTGCCTTCGAAAACCTCCATATGCCAAATTTGGTTCCATTTACTTGGTTAGTTCTCGAGTTAGGCAGAAATTTGTGTTGTTTTTGTATGGAAACCCCCTTCCCTCCCCTTTCAGATGGTGGAGGAGTCTCAAACTTCCATAGAAACATTTCTTTCCTCCAAAAACCTCCACATGCCAAATTTGGTTCTATATGCTTGATTAGTTCTCGAGTTATGCATAAATTTGTGTTTCATTAGTATGAGAGCCCCCCTCTTACAGAGGGCGGAGGGGTCTCGAGTTACTTTAGAAACATTTCTTGCCTTCAAAAACCTCTACCTGTCAAATTTGGTTCCATTTACTTGATTAGTTCTAGAGTTATGCAGAAACTTGTGTTTCATTTGTATGGGAGCCCCCCTCCCCTTCCAGAGAGGGAGGAGGGGTCTCGAACTACCGTAGAAACATTTATTGCCTTTAAAATCCCCGCAAGCCAAATTTGGTTCCATTTGCTTTATTAGATCTAGAGTTATGAAGAAATTTCAGTTTCATTTGTATGACAGCACCCCTTCTAGGAGAGGGGAGGGGTCTCAAACTACCATCCAAACATTTTTTGCCACCAGGAAACCCCACAGGCCAAATTTGGTTCCATTTGCTTGATTAGTTCTTGAGATATGCAGAAACTTCCGTTTCATTTGTATGGAGAGCCTCCCCTTTCTAGAGAGGGGAGGGTCTCTGACTACCATAGAAACATTGCTTGCCTCCAAAAACTTCATGCATGCTAAATTTGGGTTCCTTTGCTTGATCAGTTCTCGAGTTATGCAGAAAAATGTGTTTCATTTGTATGGGAGCCCCCTTTTCAGAGGAGGGAGGGTCTCTTACCATCATAAAAACGTTCCCCGGCCTCAAAAACTCCTGCGTACAAATTTTCATGCCAAATCGGTCCTTCCGCTCGCGAGTTAAATCGTGACAAAGGAAACCCCAACTCATTTTTATTATATAGATGACTTGATCCATTTCTTTAATCTTGGATTAAATCCTGCGATAACTTAAAAAGCAGCAAAGGTATGTCAAATCTGTTAAATGCTTTCAGAAATCGGTTCATAATGCTTCTACATAATTACCTTTATCCATTACGTTTATCGAAAATGTTATGAAATTTATCAAGTTAGTAGATTTTGATCTCCCTTTTACAAAACCATGATGTAGAAGGAGATGTTCGTTCATCCCAATGAGGCTCCAAGAGTGGGCAGTAATGTTTGCTACAATGAAAGGCATGAAGAGAAAGTGTTTAAGGTTCCATCAGTGTATCCAGTTGATGTGGTGGATTTGTCCATGTCTTGATCTACCACGCAGTGGGATGTAAGGCAATAGTAACGTCCTTGGTTTGAGTTCTACTCGGATAGCGGATACACATATGCCAACGTTTTTTTTCATTCCTTTTATCGCCTTAAGCTCTCTCTTCGATTCTCTTTTATGACTTCAATCGTCTGAAAATGTTTACCACGAAGCGGAAATTTTAGTTTGGGGAAGAGGAAAAAGTCACATGGTACCATATCAGGCAAATACGGTGCTTGAGGAACGATGTTAACGTTGGTTTTGGTCAAATAATCGTGAACTAAACGTGATGTGTGCATTATAGTGATGCAAAAACCATGACTTGTTGTCCCTCAATTGTTTCCTTTTGAGAAGAATATTCTCACGCAAACGCTTCATAACGGCCAAATAATATTCAGCATTGACCGATTGACCCTCCGGAAGGAATTCCGAGAGCACCACACCTTGGCTATCGAAGAAAACAGTCAGCATAACCTTGATTTTTGATCGACTTTGACGTGGTTTTTTTAAAAAAAAATCCTGGAGTTCTCTGCTGAACTTTCCTGAAGTTTTCTGAAGAACTTCTCTGAAGTTCTCTGCTGAATTTCTCTGAAGTTCTCTGCTGAATTTCCCTGAAGTTCTCTGAAGAACTTCCCTGAAGTTCTCTGAAGAACTTCCATGAAGCTCTTTAATTAACTTCCCTGAAGTTCGCTGAAGAACTTCCATGAAGTTCTTTGAAGAACTTTACTGAACTTTGTTCCATGAAGTTCTTTGAAGGACTTACCCGAAGTTTGGCGAAGAACTTCTCTAAAGTTCTCTGTAAAACTTCCCTGAAGTTTACTGCAGTTCTTCCATGAAGTTCTCTGAAGATCTTTTCTGATGTTCTCTGCAGATCTTCCCTGAAGTTCTTTGAGAAACTTTCAAGAAGATCTCTGCAGAACTTCTATGAAGTTCTCTGAAGAACTTACCCGAAGTTATGTTAAGAACTTCTCTAAAGGACTAACCCGAAGTTGTTAGAAGAACGTGCCAAAAATACACATGTGGAGGTAATCAGCCTCTTATATGCACTAGTGATAAACATTCATTATTTACATAGTTTACAGGCAGACCAGTGCCACACAGTTAAATTATTCTAAACTGTGAATTCTACCGTCTGGAGGATCAAGCTGACTAGAATTCATAAATGACCTAGATATCAAAATACAGATATTACAAAAAGTTCTCATAAACACATAGCGAACGAATTCTGATCTAATGTGTACACCATTCAATAAGCTCTCGAATAACTTTCTGAAGCCATCTTGCTATATGTTTGTAATATCAAGATCCAGATTATACTCATTGTAAGCAGTAAGTTCACATGTACACTAGTGCCACGGAGTGAGATAATTCTGATTTGTTGAGTCGAGTGTCTGGAAGTTTATAATTTTACAACTAACTTTTCTGAAAACAGTAAATTTATACACGATCAAGATCTCAAAATACAGGTAAAACATAAAGTTACATGTTCACTAGTGCCATGTAGCGGACGAGTTTTGAACTATAGTTAACACCATCCGAAATCAACCAAACATCTTTGTCGAAGACACCAACGTGCATATGTCAAAGATCTCGAGATTCAGGTTATAAAGTAAGTTTACATGCTCACTAACGCCGCGTAGTGAGATAATTCTGAACTTAAAGGTTTGCCATCTCAAAGGATTTGATCTTCTGAACAGTTTTGCTGAAAAAAGTAACTTCCTATTTATGAAGAATCACGAGATATTTTCTGATGAAACAACGAAGGTACGCTCATATATCATTTTAGACCACCATCGAAGAAATCCACGCATGTCGGGGGTTTACTGTACTGTGTTATTTTTTTGCTAAAATATGCTGACTTTTTCTGGTGTAGTCGGATCGACGCAATTTCTTCTGCAAAGTTGTTTGTTAAAGCCTGAGAAATTAAAAAAAACTGTTTTTGGAGGATTAACATTTAAGCTGAGGCAGTTATTTTAGTGATTCTCAAAATATATCAAAATAACAATTTTCGATGCAAATTTGTGAAGAAAAATGCAAATCACATGCGGTCAAAATACGATATTCGGTGGTTTTGGGACCCAAGCTAACGGAAACTGGCTTGGAGCTCTGGTTTTCAAGACATTGTTCGGATTTTGTCCACCAGTGTTATCATCGTGAGCTGTATAGAAGGCCTGAAAGAAATCCGCAAAAAAGTCACATATATTACTAGAAGTATTACCACTTTTGTCATCTAGTTGCATTTGTGAAGGAAAGCTCTTAGATTTTAGTTTCTCTTCAACATACTGGAATAAATATTAAGGATCCGATTTTATTCTATTTTCTTTTCTTGTGTTGTGTTCTTTGTATGCTTTTTTTCATTTCAAGCTTTAGATTTTGATTTAGATCACATATGGACAGGTAGATCGAAAGGTTTTCATAACTTTTATTTCTTTTATATGCTTTGCATGCTTTTTCTTTTTACATACTTCAATTGTTATGTTATGTATTCTCCGTGCGTGGAGTAACGATTATGATGTAGAAGGATATGTTCGCTCATCACCATGAGGCACCAAGAGTGGACATTAATGTTTTTGCTAGAATGAAATATATGAAGAGAAAGTGTTGAAAATTCCGTCAGTGTACGGCAGGTTGGAAATAGAACAGATGTTTTATCTATTCTATTTCAAACCTGCCGTACACTGACGGAATTTTCAACACTTTCTCTTCATATATTTCATTCTAGCAAAAACATTAATGTCCACCCTTGGTGCCTCATGGTGGAACATTGAGCGAAAGGGCATGTGTACAGTGGTACTCGAACAAAAGACGTCATCTTTTGCCTAACATCCCACTTCGGGGTAGGTCGAGGCACGGACAAGTTCGCCACCTCAACAGGTAAAAGAAGACGATTGGAAGGCGCTCATGTACCACTGATGGCTTTGTGATAGTTATTCTTGCGATATATTGAGTGCACTCTGTTTTTGATGCGCACATGGGAGAGGAACTCTTTCCTTTTTGGGTTTGTTTTGATTCGCAACGTCTGAGATCACTCAAGTTTGTCCGGACTTCTACTTCTCCTTCTAGATCATGCTTTTTCTATTTTTAAGATTGATTACTTGTCCATTGAACCACACTAGCCCTCTGATATTGATTTGCTTCTTTCGCTTTTAGGAACTGTTTGTGCCAGAATATATATATTTTTTCGTAGAATGCATCCTCTAATTTTTCTATGATTACGCGTTAAAGTTTTCCATTCGACACAATTTAATTTATTTTTGATAACTACATAGTTTGCTTTGCTGAAAGCATAGAATGATTCCGTAAAATTGTTATCCATCGTTGGGTTTTCTTCGTGTGTAAATACGGAGTACTCAATAGCAGTGTAGAATGCTTCATTTTTTCTATGGGGTAAATATGACTCGGATACGCAAAAGTCGTCTGACATATTTGTGAATAACAAATCTTTATGGCAGTTTTAATTTTATTTTTCACGGTATTTACTCGATGTAGTCCTGATTTAGCAAGTTGATCAAATAGAGTATGTAGCATTTCCTTATCCCCTACAACTGGTGTCAAGAAAGCTACATTTTCGTCATCATATGTCCACGCATCCTCCCTCCCCTGTAGATTCACAAATATAATAAAACAATAATTGGAATTATAGAACCAAATTGTTACCAGGACGTTTGTGTTAGAAAAGATTAGATCAGATTGTCAATAATGCGTACAGAATCAAGATGAGATATTCGCGGTGTTAGACAGTCGACAATTTCGCAAACAATTTCTACCATTTGTCAAGTCTTACGATGCGCATGGAAAGTAAATCCATTTCAAATGAAAATTATTCCATTTGATAAAAAACAAATAATCCCCGTAAGTACAGAAAAAAAATGAATTGTACTTACTCGGTTCACAGTCAGCTCGAAGCCCTAATCCGTTGCAAATCAGAAAGCGCTTTCGGATCTGATCACCAGAACCATGTCACGGCTGTCGGATCGAGCAGCGTCCAGTGTGGAAAAATAACTTCAAACATATCTCACCTCTATCGGGAAAGAATCTCGGCATCTGATGAAATCAATTTTTCTCATGGATCTACAGTTTCCTTTGATCGATGCCGGCACCGGTTGCGCAGCATTCTCTGTGTGTGTGGAAACCGTAGCTGCTTTGGAAAGTGTCCCCATTCTGCGGCTCTCTGCACGCTTTATACGGGGCAATGCTGACTGACTGGTTGTGGATAATGTCAACGAGTCTGAAAGGGTTAAGTCATCAAATGACAACAGCGATTGTGGAAATGCAGAGAGAGAATTTTGAAATTCGTATTCTGCCACAGGAGGCAATAAACAGGCATCATTGTAAAAACCGTTGCCATACCAGCGGAGCGGAAAACTGTGCCACCGCGTATTTATGATCTTATGCGACATATCTCACGACGGCGACGCCGCAATCTTCTTGCTACTGACCTGTGTGGAACATACCGGGCGATGAAAAAAAACTTTAGAAAAAATAATGCATAGTGGCTATCGTTCTCCTGAGGTAAGTAAGGGGTACGAACGTCCCTATGATTGCGGATTTTCAATGAAACCAGGTGCTGTGTTTTTAAAGGTTAGAATTGATATTAGTGAAGAGAAGTTGGTGAAGTATTGAAAAACTTGAAACTTAATCGTTCTAAATCGATATAACGAATAACTGATCCTCTCCTTATATTCTGTAATTAGGGTTTGTTGAAGTTCGATAGGTCGAGTGGATAGTTGAGTATATTTTGCTACGAGCTTTCGCTTAGTTGGCATTACATCAGTTTTCAAAGTTTGTTGTGATGATATCTACTGGAAAGTTTCTAGAGCTATTGAGTGACCTCCCTGAGCTCAGTTGGGAAAAAAGTGCATATATACAGCAGGCTATGGTTTTAGTGCCGTGTATTTGCGACTCTCTGAGTACTATGATTATACTTGGAAAAACAATTATACTAATGCAAATTTGGTAGAACGATAGCTCTCAATTAATAGCTGTGAAAATCCATCTGGAACACTAATTGTGTCAAGCACGTCAACGGTCGTCAGTATCTCATCGGTAAGCTGGACATCTGGAAAATATGATTGCTTCTTGAAACCGTTGTGTGGAGTAAAAACTAAATAAGAAATGCAATATTTCTTTAAATAATCGAACGTTATCGGCGCGCTCATCGCGATCACTTTCGAGCTTCAGATCCCAATCTGCGAACGAGATGGTTGGCAAGCAAGCCAAAATTCAACCTTCGTAATTGACAGGCACCCGCTCCTAGCTGGGAGGTGCACACTCTTTAGGTACAACCTACTCTGCATAATATCTCTCTTTTGTCCTGCCACGACAATCAAATAGTCGTAATAAAATATTACCTGATCGGAGGACAGGCGCGCCACTGTGACTCTCGAGATTCAGCTGTGCATTTGCGAGCTTGTCCTGTTGGATAGCATGCGAAAATCTAGCTCCAGGACATGTTTCGAATAAACACAGGACACAGCACACAGCAGGCACACAATGTGAAACAAAGGAGAATACACGAGAAGGATCAGGAGCGGCCTAATTTGATGATGAGCTGCTCTCGCGGTTGGCGACGGTGATCCAGATGCAAGGGCGCGGGACGATTCGCTTCTTGGGGGCATTTTCGGAATTCAGGTGAAAAGGGTTGTCAAGATGGTACTGGGCGGTCATAAATTATTGCTATTTTATTCGTTGAGTCCGTTAAATTTATATATCAACGAATTGGGGAAGGAGCCGAAGCAAGAAAATAGAGGGGAAAGCGACCTGCATTTTGTTGGTCCTACTCGTGCTAGCTTAGGGCGGTGAAAAGGATAAAAGGGATGTGGTGAATATAGGAATGTTATCCTTGTTGGGGTAAGCTTCGCAAGTTTTTGTTTGGTGGATATTTGAATACTTCCGCTAGTAGCCGTTAGGTTGTGCGCTAGTCGTTATTTGATTCAGCTTGTCAACGCTGTGCACTGTTTATTGATTGTGTTTTATTTGTACCTAGATGCCGATTTGAGGACTTGTATTGCTACAGTTCCATTAATAATTTATTAATTAATAATTTGATATATCTTTTATTTTCATCCGGACCGGTTCGTCCCAGAAATTTTGACACTTAAATCATGGAGAGAGATCTATTCATATATTCTATCTATACATATAAAAAATGATTTTCTGTCTGTCTGTCTGACTGTCTGTCTGAACTTTATAGACTCAAAACCTACTAAAACGATAGGTGGGAAATTGTGTACGCAGGAGTTTTTGGGACCGGGCCAAGTTCTTAGGGAACGGCCATTAATTACGTCACGCAAAATTTGACTTTTTATAAACCCCCTCCCCCCCTTGTCACGTTTTTTGTATGGACCTTCAATTTTTTTGTATGGATCGTCACGTTTTTCCAAACCCCCCCTCCCCCCTTACTGCGTGACATAATTAATGGACCTTCCCTTATAATGGTTTGAGACTTCTCCCCTCTCTGGAAAGAGGGGCAAACAAATGAAACACAAATTTCTGCATAACTCGAGAACTAATCAAGTAAATGGAACCAAATTTTGCAGGTGGAGGTTTTCAAGGCAAGATATGTTTCTATGGTGGTTTGACACCCCTCCGCCCTTTGAAAGAGAAGGGCTCCCATACAAACAAAATACAAATTTCTGCATAACTCGAGAACTAATCAAATATATCAAACACCAAATTTAGCAGGTGGAGGTTTTTGAAGGAGAGACATATTTATATGGTAGTTAGAGACCCCTCCGCCTTCCGGAAGGGGTACTCTTATACCAATTCAACACAAATTTCTGCATAACTCGAGAACTAATGAAGCAAATGAAACCACATTTGGAATATGGTTATTTTTAGACAGGATTTCTATATATACATATAAATGAATTTCTATCTGTCTCCCTAGATCTTTATACACTTGAAGTTCTGAATCCATCGGTGTAAAACTTTGTATTCAGGGGTTTTGAGAGCTGAGTGAGTTCTTATGATTGTTTGAGGCCCCTTCTCCCTCTCATGCAAATAGACATGAATTGCTGGATAACTCGGGAACTAATGAATCAAATGGAAACACAGTGGTATGTGGAGGTTTCTAAGGCGGAGTAACCATAGAAACAGTTGTCGAGACCCCTCCTCCTTCTGAAGGGAGGATCTCTCATAAATAAAACACAAATTTCTGCATAATTCGAGAACTAACCAAGAAAATGGAACCAAATTTGGCATGTGGAGAGTTTTGAAGGAAATGATTGTATGGTTGTTTGAGTTCTCATACAAACGAAACACAAATTTCAACCAAACATGAGTATTATACAGGTTACTAAAACACAAAAGGTAGATTTCTTGGTTAAGAAACATATGTTGATAGAAGTTTAAACCCTTTTTTACTCAAGAAAAAAAAAACTCATTTTGGAAAAAACACGTATCAGTTCTAAATTTTCACACCTTGGTTTCCACCTAAATTTTCACACATCTGTTTCAGCTAGTCTAATTATAAATATAAATATTTGTTTTAAACTCTTATAACTGCAAATTGTTTTGAATTACGGAGCAGTTTTAAACGGTTACCAAGCGTGAAAAATACACAGCTCTTAAAAGAATTTCGAATTTCTGTGCAATATTTTTCACAAAAAAAGAGCGTCACAAAACTTACAAATGTTTTTTTTTAATGTACGTAAAGTGCGAATCTCGTAAATGATAAACACAATATGTGCTCCTAATGAGTTCCCCTTTTTATTACTTTGATAGGCCAAGACGATTCCACTCGACATTTAAACGTGTTTTCAATCTGAATATCCGTTTAGAAAATAAAATACCCTCTCGTGGGTCAAAGTTTTCACCTTGTCGACGGTGAGAGGGCTTAACTCATGCTTTAAACATGCATGTGAGACCAAGAATTTGACCAGCAGTGAAAGTATCACATATTCTAGTCATTTTTTTACTGCCACGTCGTAGAACGTTTATATAAAGGCACTAACATCAGGTGTGATACTGGCTGCAATTCACTCTTAGACTTCTTACTTTTAATCTAGGGAAAGCGACTAAAGGTACACTTTTCATTTTCGTGGCAATTTATGTTGTTGTTTATCCATTTGTTGTATGGAATAAATAACCAAAATATCTGATTTGCTCATGGTATAATATCTGAATGTAATTGCACTATTTTAGAAAGGGGTGAATGTTTTGATAAGGGTAATTATCTGATTTCAAAATGGGGCACATAGTAACAGAAAAGTGTTACTTAAAACTGACGATGACAAGCATGTATATAAGAGATAGAACGTGGAGGGGAAACACAATTTAAAACAGTAAAATTGACCTTTCCATGTGATTTGTTTCATTAGTAGTGTTTGCTGAGTGATATACAATATCATAGGATCATTGTTGTCGTATTACCTACTTGCAAGGCGGTCAGATTGAGTAAGAACATGAATAATCCAAGCCAAACAATAGATGAGTGGAAGGGAGGAGCAAATTAAAGAAAAACTTGATAGATAGGAAACAGAATCATCTATGCCTATGTTTTATATTTGATCCCAAAGTGAGGAGTAGGCTAAGAATTTAGGGTCCAGACAACAATTTAAGACAAAGAAACGACTCGTTGTGAAAATATCACCAATAATCTCACATAAACCCTGCATGCCACTAAAATCTTCTTTCCCTTTTTTTATGCTATTAATTCTATGCTGGCGGTTTTGCAACCACTATGGCCCCGAGTGGTCACGAAGTTCAAGCACAGGACGCGGTTAAGGTAGCGGTGAAATGGATCGATAAAAGTACAAAGGACCTTCCCATCCATGGCCTACATGCAGTTTTTGTAAGGAAAGGATGCAAACACTGCACATTCCTATATCAGTCATTATATAAAAAATCAAGCAGAAATCAAATAACACAGAAATTTTATTAACAACATACATGTTTTCGAAGTGAACTTACGTAATTTGACATGAACACACTAAACATTTCAGGTCATTTTGTAGCAACGCGGCCATCTCATTCCCTTACCCTAAACTAATCCTCATCCTCTCCCATGGCGTTCAAGTGGTCCGCATAGACCAGTTTGCCATTACTCCTTCCTAACTCTCGGCTTTGGATTGACTTTCGCTCTCATTGACCCACCAAACGCTGCAAAATGAAAATGAAAATGAATGTCCGCTTAGAAAATAAAATAAATGGTGAATCCTTCAGTATAAGAAAAAAAAAAGGTAGCTCTGAAGACCCGTTTGCTGCGAAAACGAGGCAAAGTGCTAGTTTTACTAAGGGAACGTCCGTTAATTACGTCACGCAAAAATGACCTTTTATAGCCCCCCCTTGTCACGTTTTTTGTATGGACCTTCACATTTATTTGTATGGATCGTCACGTTACACCTACAATGCCTTTTTGTTATTAGAACATTTTTTTTTCATTTTGTTACCATTTACCAAAGCATGAGCCATACCACAGAGTAAAGCGCAGTGCATTACTCCCTAAAGCACTGTGCATTACTCCCTATCTTTGTAACAGAAGTGCACGTGCGGCTTTCTGTCTCTCGTGCTGCAACGAAATCTCTCACACATTCATTTTGTGCGATCTTCTGAACAGGAGACGCACACTTGAAATTGGGTGAAGCATTTGTCTATTTGGCACTGCTCTGTGTTTTTCGACAATCCCTGCCCGTGAGTAAGTGCACGTACAACTTTTAATGTCCAATGTGCATGGTGTACTTCGTTGCTTGCTCCGATTGTTGGTTCGAGACGCGTGGCAGTGAGAGGCTATTTTTTGTCCGACAATAGCCGACCCCCAAATTGAATGCCCACCGCCAAGATAAGCACGTGAGAATAGCGAATAGGCAGGAAGAAAATGGTAATGAGAAGAAAGGAATAGGATAGAGCAGAAAATGATATGAGAGAGAAGCATGTTGGTAATGTAGGCCTACTATAAATGATAGAAATAGAAGTATAACGTTGTGAGTGCGAATGGAATAAATTCTTGTTGGTATCACCGACAAACTCACTGGTTTCCAATATGTGAACTAGAAAAAGTCATGTAGGGGAGTTTTCATGTCATCCCGGTTTGTTTTCTTGTTGTTTCGTGTATTTTACAGGGGAGATTGGCTCTTAATGCAACCAAAGAACACTCTAGTCTTCCACGAACAGATTAAAGTTTACCCGTTCAGTCCGCCAGTGATGATTAAATGTAAGTGTGGTCTATTTATCGGCTAAGTTTCTTTTAAACATATCAATCGGCCGAGGTTATCTGAAAGGGAAATTTGCTGGGTGAAACCTAGTAGCCGGCTGATGCTCGCGCTTTCCTTCCACTATCGGAACCCAAAACCCTTTCACTTGAGAGGTTTAAGGCCAGGCAGCCCTGCAAACAGGTGGATGGTCTTCCAACGGAGTGGCGTTTAAACCATCTCACAGTGGGCAAGAACTGATGAAAACTAAGGAAAAAATCTGTAACGTTTGTCGCCTTAAAGCGCGGCTTGTAAACAAGGCCATTTCTGCTTGGAAATTATCTGAGAAATCAAATGGAACTGGTTTAAATCACCCCACGGATATGGTTGTGGAGTTATAGAGCTTATTTGACCCCACTTCCCCTTATATTTATAGATATCTTTGATCGAAGTCGCTCAAGGTCAACAAAATAGTGCTAATTCTATGTGAAATTTCCTGGTTAATCAAATAGAAGCTGTTTTATTAACCGCATAGCTCTGTGAACGAAGATATGGCTTTTTTTAACCCACTTCCCCTTGTATTATTGATTAGTTTATAGCTATCTTTGCTCGGAGTAGCTCAAGATGAACTAAATAAGACTAGTCCTATGTAAAACTTCCTGTAGAATCGAATAAAAGTTATTTTGTCTACCGCACGGCTCTGTGAACAAAGATATGACTGGTTTTACCCCACTTCCCCTTATATTAAAGGGCGATACGGTCAAAATTTGGTCAATATCAACTTGACGTATTTCTTTCAATTTTGCATTTAAAAAACCTGAACACCCCTCATTTTGAAGGTGTGTGTGTGTAGAATGTTGCTCCTATTTTGATTTTGGAATTCACTCTTCAGTTGTCAAAATGCAAGCAAGAAGAGCAGTGTATCAAAATTTTGCTCGAGCATCGCGAAAATCCGAGCTACTCGCACGCAAAGTTGGCAAAATCGCTAAAAGTTGCCAAATCAACCGTTACAAATGTAATTAAAGTGTTTGGGGAACGATTGTCGACAGCCAGGAAGTCTGGATCGGGGGGAAATCGAAAACCGGAAGCCGCTGAGCCGACAAAGAGAGTTGCCGGTAGTTTCAAGCGAAACCCTAACCTATCTCTCCGAGATGCCGCAAATAAGCTGGGTGTATCGTCTACAACCGTGCATCGAGCCAAAAACGAGCCGGACTATCGACTTACAAGAAAGTAGTGACTCCAAATCGCGATGATAAACAAAATACGACGGCCAAAGCGCGATCCCGGAGGCTGTACACGACGATGCTGACGAAGTTTGACTGCGTGGTAATGGACGACGAAACCTACGTCAAAGCCGACTACAAGCAGCTTCCGGGACAGGCGTTTTATACGGCACAAGGAAGGGAAAGGTAGCAGATATTTTCAAGCACACGAAACTGTCAAAGTTCGCAAAAAAATATCTGGTTTGGCAAGCCATCTGTACCTGTGGCTTGAAAAGCAGCATTTTCATAGCTTCCGGGACTGTCAACCAAGAAATTTACGTGAAAGAGTGTTTGAATAAACGTCTGCTGCCTTTCCTGAAGAAACACGGTTGTTCCGTACTGTTTTGGCCGGATTTGGCATCTTGCCATTACGGTAAAAAGGCCATGGAGTGGTACGCCGCCAACAACGTGCAGGTGGTTCCCAAGGACAAGAACCCTCCCAACACGCCAGAGCTCCGCCCAATTGAAAAATACTGGGCTATTGTCAAGCGGAACCTAAAGAAGACCAAAAAACTGCTAAGGACGAGCAGCAGTTCAAGGCAAACTGGCTTTCTGCGGCGAAGAAGGTGGACAAGGTGGCTGTACAAAATCTGATGGCAGGGGTCAAGCGTAAGGCCCGGCAATTCGGATTTGGAAAAGCGGAAGCGTAACTGAATATTTTTCCTGAATTTTTATACTAATTGAACTTGAAAAAGAAATTTAATTTGATTTTTTAAATAAACGATTTCACCGATTTACACGCGTTTTCCCTTGACCATATTTTGACCGTATCACCCT
>JASCZW010016598.1:0-18434 GCA_034211315.2 Aedes japonicus | reverse complement strand
TTATGTTCTGATTTCTTGTAATAGGGGATTTAATTTAAAAAAAACATGTTTTTTTCCATCTGTATCGATGATGGGTGTTCTTCCTAGCACAAAAATATTTTTTATGAATCTTAACTATTTTTTCTCGATTTTCAAACAAGAAAAATCTAATCATTTTTATTTCCATAAACCGACATGCAGTTTCACAAAGTGACATTTACTTTCAGTAACAGGGGGCTTCCGGCACTTAACTAGCAGTCACAGGGGCTCCCATTATAACATAAATGTCAACTTTTGTATGCTAGAAATCAATGATTGGTTTGTTGGTTTATGTAGTCTGTTTTTTGTACTGTGTTTCATGGTGAAATAGGTTGATGTTGTCTTGCAATCAAAATGTTTTCATAATATTTTGAAATTGTTTTTTCAATAGTTACGCTCGTCAAAATTAAAAAATAAATTAACTGACGGTATATTATTACATTTGCTATCGAACAATGTTATAATCCACATACCCCTATAATACCCTATTGTGATGTGTGTAAGTTGTTAGTGTTGACTGCGTCTCTATGTCGATAATGGTTCGTGTATTGTCAGGAGAAAACTGTGTTTAATATTTTAGATTTTTAAGGTTGTGACTTTTTTAGTTTTTTGAATTTTTATCAAGTAATTTTCTTTTTCTTTCTGATTCGCAACGTTTAACAACAAAAGTAACAGTCGTGTTTCTTAAGTTTGTAGGCACTCATGAAATGAAATTCAAAATATATCGAATACGGTTACTTTTAAGGGGATCATTAGTATGAGTATTTCGCTTATAAATTGGACGTAGAATCATATTCTGATATTAATAAGTATGTTCAGAAAAACATAAGTTGATTTTATGTAAATCTTCTACAAGTTATTATTGGGAAAACTTGTTTAACACTGTTTACGTTGGAAATTTTGTCAAAATTTACCATCAAAATAAAATAAAATTAAAAAACAACTTATTTTTGGAATTTGAGTATTAATTTTAATTATGATTTCTTCATGTAAAATATATTTTTTCAGTGTATATTTTTTCACATACTCATTTTGATATACCATTTTTTCTTAGACATTTTTACTCTAAACGAACGATTTCCGAGCAACTGATTTTCTAAAACAATGGTTTCAAAGGCATATAAGCCCTTTTCAAAAGTTACTCTGGAATCAAAACCACCGTTTTCATGCCGCCAAAACACTTATACTGAACACGTTTGTAAAGTTTTGGCCAAGTCTAAAATAATAAAGATTTGTCATTTACTGATTTGGCTTGAAACTCAGTTAGGATGACGGAAATGAACATCGAATTTCAAAATATTTCGGTCTTTGTTCATTCTTCAAATCAATCTTTTTTCTTGAGTCGTCATAAGATTGTTTTAAAGGTGCTCACGCCAATTTCCGCATTGTTTCACATTCTGAATTGAGTTCATAGATGAAAAAACATTCTTTGCGGACATTTTCATCATTCGTAACAAAACCGACCGCTGAACTCTAGTTGCTAGGCAACTTCAGTTACAGATAGAACGAAAGTTTGTCTTTTTAATAGAATGCTTCGATTTGTAAAAAAAATATACTTTAAATAATGTTTTCCTTGTGAACTTTCAAAACAAATGCATGGTTGAACCGAGTTCAAGTTCAAACCGAGTTCATTGAAATGCCAGAACCTGGCCAACTAGAATTAAATTCCATCTATTCGTACACAGGTAATAAATCTCTTCGAGGCGTCATTTTACGACTCGTCGTTTACAATAATATACTCGTTCAGTTCAGCATCGTTCTACTTTTTTTCTTTCGTTCTTTGGTGTGACTTGATCGCCTGAGCTTAAATTTGCTGCCACGTTAACCAATTTCGATGTGGTCGATTTGTGGAAAAGTGCATCCACCAGGCTCAAAAGGGGGGTAGGGTGCTTGAACCGGAGAGACTTGCCGCACAAATTGCTGACAAATAGGTGCAAACATTCACTTTTTCCCAGTTCAACGAATTGCCGGCCAGAGTTGCACAAAATTGAGATACCGAGCGTCCCCTTTTCGTTCGTTTGCCAGCGACTTCGTCTATTATTTAAATGCACCGATCAAGCGTGAAGAAAAAGTAATTATTTTGCAATTAAAAATTAGCACACTTATTTTTGTTTCAATTTTAAGCTCATTGACGGTGACGGAGGCGGAGCCAGTGCAGGGAAGAATAAAGACGACGAAATGGCAAGCGAAAATAAATGGCAAATTTTCAGGTCAATTCACTGTGACAAGTGTGTGACTTGGTCCACCACTACCGTCAAGGTTCTTTCGTCTTGGTTGACATCGGAAGCCCTCGGGCCGGTGAAGTTTGTGTAGGAAGGTCGAGTGGAATCGACGGTGGAGGCGCATTGTGGCTGTTGATAATTGGAGCATGGTCAATGTGGACATATCGGCACGGCGGCACACGGTACTGGGATCGTATTTTTCCTTCCTGTGAAACTGATGTGTAAACATGGCGGAGCTGAAACTGTAAACCGACTGTTACGTCGTTCATTTCGAGGAAGTGGACCACCTTCTTCGTTGTCATGGTCGGGAATGGCTGAGGGATTTATTTCCCTGTGGTTATCGGTATCTGTGGTAGAGTTGATCTTAATTGTGTTCTGAAAATATCGAATAAGAATGTTAATTTATTTAATTCGATGGCTGCCTATGCATTTCAAATGCTAGAAAGTAATCTCATTAAATCTAAGTGTTATTCAAAATGTTATCATTTTTACATCAGATTTATCGTAAAATCAGAATCAAACTAATTTCCACCCGTGTGATATTTGATTATAGCTACACATTTATAAATTTGAATTTTACACGAGACGTAATTCATGTTTGTTTAAAGTCGGGGAACGTAAAGATAGATATCGTGTACAATTGTGTCATTCGAAACTGACGAAAGATGTGTTACACAGATTAAAAAAAAAAGGGAATTTTCTGCGTTATCTAATGTACATAAAGGGAATGCTAAATTTGGCTGAAAATAATGGAATATTTCGTGTAAATTTATGCCAGCTAACGCTTGAATATAGCCTGTTGTATGAAAGATTGTAAAAAATGTTGTATGGCGCATGAAAGCTTGGAAATAATTTTGATGTTTATGCCTCCTTTGGTTTAGAATTAAACGAGGAGAAATTTTAGGCGTTTGTAAAAATTCATTACTTTTTTTCTGTGTAGATTGAATTTATTTTCTCATCTCTTTCTACTCATTCTTATGTGCTTATGGACTCTCACGTGTGTCGGTCTCAGGGGACAGAAATTTACATGACATTTTGGTAGTGTGTAGTATAAAAACCGTAGTGAGTGCATAGACAAAATTTAAATGTCTCTCTTGAAAGACAACTTTTTTTTTGGAATATAAAATATGATTGACCGTTCATGTTTGCCCCAATCCGAAAAACATCAGAACAAATAGGTAGAGTAAATTAACTGAGTTCAATATATTGATTGTGTCAACTCAACTTCAACGTAGTAGTAGTAGTCTTTGTTTTCTATACTATGCTCAATGAAAAAAAAGAACCTATTGCGATCGTCACTGAAAAGCGGTTAGGTTTTGTGCTATAATATCGCAGTCGTTTCTCCAAATATTAACAGAATGTTTGCCGATCGGAAATATTTCTTCGCGTAGAAAACTATTGATTTTCAACAAAAAGCTATTGAGAACAATGTAAATATAAGGTGATGTCTTATAATTCCGTTTTTAAGAGTAAATTAACTACATGCCAAGTATTTTCCTATCACAGACTTCAAATGTTTGTCATATATAGCAGTTACAGGGTGCGGCCGGAAATAATGCGAAAATTTGTTCAATTTCTTTCAAATCCCATTTTCAACTAGTTCAAGCAATAATATCAACATTTTCGAGTGTAGTTATCTTTATAAAGTCTTTTAAATACATTTATTCAATGTGTCCTCCATTTTTATTAATAACATCCTCGAGCCGACGCCGGAAGCCAGAGCATGCCTTTCGGACGTAGTCCTCCGACATTGACTGCCATGTGCGTGTTATGGTTGACTTCAGAATTTTTACACTAGGGTGTGATGTTTTGAGGGCTCGTGCTTCAACATATGCCCAAATCGAATAATCCAACGGATTAATATCTGGACTGCTAGGGGGCCACAAATTCTTCGGCCAAAACTACATGTTACCGTTCAACCATTGTTGGGTTCGATTGGACGTGTGACACGGCGCTCCATCCTGCTGTAGGACAACGTTTTGGTCCTCGGAGAAGTTGGCCTTCACCCAGAGATGTACTTGGTCCTTTAAAATACCGATATACACTTCGGTATTGATTTTAACTCCAGCATCAATTAAAACGGGCGGCATTTTCGAACCGTTGGACGCCACCAAGCCAAACATCATGACACCAGCCGGATGTTTGGTTTGAAATTTGAATTTCACTTTTTCCGGAACGTTCTCCATTTTCTGCGGTGAAATGAACAGGTCCGTGCGGCTGTTGGCCACAGCATCGATGCTGAAAAGCTTTTCGTCGGAGAACAGTATTATCATTTTTTCCTTCTTCAACAAGGAAAGCAATCTCTTGGAGCGAGTCACTCGTAGTTCCTTGATCCGGTCCGTAATCAAGTGGCGTTTCACTCCGGCTCTGGAAGATGCATGCAGGTCTTCTTTGATGATTCTCCGCATGGATTTCTCCGAACAATTGGTTTCCTTTGCAAGTTTTCTTATGGTTCCATAACCATACCGGGTTGCGAGCAATTTTTGCACGGACCAATTTGATTACGTTCGGCGTGCGTGCAAAGCGCGGATGTCCGCTTCCCGGCTTTCGCTGCTTAGGACCATCCTGCAGGGACTTTTTTATGCGGTAAACTGTTGCCAAATGGCACCCTACCACCTTGGCAATGTCTTTCGGCTACATTTGGACGAGCAACAAACTAGAGATCACTTCTTTCGCGAACATTTTGACGAATTTGCAATAAAACAAATAGAATGTTTGGATGCAGCACTTGAAAGTAAACATAAACAAATACACATTCGACAGAAATTAGTCACTAACTACACGAATTAACCCAATACTCAAGTTTGAACATTTTGCATTATTTTCTGCCGCACCCTGTACTCTGCCGTGAATTCTGCACTCTATATGAAGCCGACGTGGCGCACCAATTTATATTTGAGCAATTATCAAATCAAGCCACAGTAATTGCCGCCAACTTATTCGATGCTCTCAAAGAGCGAATCCAAGAAAGACGATCAGAATACGCCGATCTTTTTGCTTTTACTTTTTAATAACCCTGCCGTAAAGCAATTCAATGAAGTTTGCAGAAGCAGATAATTTCTCATCTCCATGCGAAGCGCTAGGAGTGAACAGTAATTTTATTGCTAGAACACAAAGACATGAAGAGAAAGTGTATTGATAGTTCCGTATAGGGCAACGGCAGGCTATGAAATTGAAAGATACAAGTTTGAAAACGAGCGGAGGGCATTTGAACGGTAGTATACGATCAGGCACATCAGGCATGCTAAAAATAAACCCAACAGCGGGAGATAATTTCTCACCCGTGCTAGGCAGTATTAGGAGACGGACAAATCGCTAGAACTAGAAACAAGCAATAGGTAGTATAAGAGCAACAGTCACACCGGACGATCGGTACGAAGAAGATGCCTCTATGGATGATTTTTCTGGTTTATCAATTAAAGAACAGCTCGTGAAGAGACTGCAGCAGAGCAAAACACTTGCGTTGCCGGTGCCAGCTTACGTAGACGCTAGGATTCTTGCAAGCAATCCATAGAGAATTCTCCTACTATGAATCTGAAGGTATTAAGGTGAAACTCCCTTGAATCCGCAGTGTTCAACATGCATGTAGTAGTGCAAGTACTTTTTAGCTTGCACCACATAAGATAGTACCAATACTTATTGGTACATCATGAAGAAAACGGTCGAGGTTGCCAGTAATTTAAATTTTTCTTGATTGACATCCATATAATTATTTCCCACAATTTTCAAATTCCTTAAAAAGCATGAGACCTCGAAATAAGAATACTTTTTAAAGGCGTGGATATCAGGGTCATAATTAGCAAGCTAAATATAAGGCCATACATCTTGTTGAATACAAATATTGGTGAATTTTAAACGTTAATGTTCAGTTATTTTTTTAATCATAAACTAACGGATGAGTCGTTGATTGGATGGCTGAAACATAAGATGTATTTAAAATGTTTTAAATTGCACATCTGCGACAATAAATGGGGTTTTTTTCAGTTTGAAAACTGATTTCAGGGACCTTTTCACGTCATACTGAACATCATTCGATTGCCACATTTTTGTTAATTTTTCCACAGAAATCAACTGTAATAATAATGATTCCTTATTTGAAAGTTCTTTGAAATTACTTGGGTAATTACCACAAATACAAAAGGGATATAATTTTTGAATGTCGTTTTTGAATGTCCAAGTTAGGGGATCAACAGCACTCTTTATCAATTTTTTTCTTCTTTTGATAAAACGCGGTATTTTTTACTTCGATAATCAAAACTATTATCAGTCCCGTACACTCAATGACGTCTATATAAGGTCTGGCGCAATAGACACAACAATATTAATTAGTGAAATGAGCAAAATTCGCTCATGACACTAATACCACTGCACTCCTTGAGCACGCTACACAAACGCTCGCAAATTGCTACGTCATACTATTTAGTTTGATTCGTTTGCTCCGTGTTTGTTTATTGTATGTGCTAAAAAACTGTATTTCTCAACCGATACCAGTCTACCGATGATGGAAAATTGGCACTATATCACTACTCGATTGTCAAGTCTCAACGTTTGAAAGTTTGTGTAGCAAAAATTCGATTACCTCAGTTAAATTCACTATAAATGATCCATGTTATCGGTAGGAAATGCATCTGCTCAGTAAATGGCATTTGTATCATGATTATTTTTACAATTCAGCATTCATAATAAACGTTTGAACCGATTTTTTTTATCTGAACCTATGCCCGCCAGTAGAAAGTTCAAAAGTATTACGTCATCACTCGTCGGCTCAGCAGTGTTTACATTCTGTTTGCTTCCAATACAAGCAAGCAGTGCGTTGCCCCAGACCTTATATAGACGTCATTGCCGTACACTCGCACCAACAGTTGCTGACAACACTGAACTCTGCAAAGCTACGAACAGCTGAGTTTGAATTAGAAAAAAGCAAAACGCGTAATTTTGAGACCGGGTGCACAATTTTTGCACCATTCTCGTTAATTTAACATGCTTTTGCTTTGATAATTGATCTCTAAGTGAGAGTACATGGTGTTCAGGTGGCTACGGGAAGTTGAAATACAGTTTATTGTGAAAAATCAATTAGCAGATCCCGGTTTTGAAAAGGTAAACAATGACGACGAAAAATTACCTGTTCTAAGGAAATAAGCACCAGTTGATCGATTAAGAGTGTTTTTGGTGAATCAATGTAAATTGATTAAATATGGTGTTCTGTTGTCCTATTAGCAGTATCGTGATGATTCATTGCAGGTAAGTGGATTAATTTAGAATATTTTGTTGAACCAACCCAAAGTACAAACAGACGTTTAACCAAGAACAAAATTCTAGGTTTTTTTTTCATTAGGGCGAATCTGCAATTGAGAGACTCTCTTTGATTACTTTCTCTTTCATTCATATTCCATTCAGCGTTACGTTTTTCATTCAACTATTTGTAGAGTATGGTAGCCAGCACTGTTGTGTTTCTATCTGTGCTTAAGAATCCCTCAAGAGATTTATAATGGCGCTGTAATAAATGAAAGAGAGCGAGAGAGGAGAGAGCCTCTCATTGTTAGATTCGCCCTTTTGAAAAAAAATCCTAGAATTAATCAATAACTTTGTGTAAATTTTCAAATCACTAGCAAGTGCTAGCGTTAGCAACTGCTGCTTCACTAACGCCACTTAGTTCACTTAGTCGAGGTGGCCACTGATGTGGTGAAGTTGTGGCATCTGCTAGCATGTCAAAATATCACTCCGTCGTTCACCACATGCCATCCTATATTGACACAATGTTATGACGTGCAATTAGATGCCACATAGCGGCTACAAAACTGACAGATTTGCTTTTTTCTAGTTGCTTATTGTCATTTGGCGATTCCTTTTAAATTGACGGTTGAATTTCACACACTCTGAGATTCAAGCTTGAATGGCTGTGCCCAAAGTGTGCTTGTGCGGATGAGGAAGCAATCGCTCCTGCCATAATGGGATTCCATCCAGTTTGTCCTTAAGGGCAAGTACTTGACATTGATTTGCAACGCTCTTGGAACCATTCGTCCAACTTAGGTTGAGGTTAGAGAGGGCATGCTCATCAGCCGGCATAATTGCCAACAATATCCGATGCGGAATGGGAGATGTATCGCCGAGTATGTTATGTTAACTTAAGTTTCACTTTGTCCAGCTCAACAAGCAATGATTTGAACATACGAAGTTTGTCAATAAATATTGTTTTTCACCCAAAAGTCCAAATCAAAAGTTTTTTATTCATATCTGAAAATGTCACAAATACCGGTATTTTTCAAAAATGGCCAATTCCGACACGTAGTCTAACGTCCCCTTTGCGTGCAACCTCATTGGGCTGTCCCTTGCAGTTTTTACTGTTTGTTTTTTAAATAGCTCAAATTCGCCGTCTCACAATTCTCTTGAAAAATTTCCAATCGTAATTTCAATTTATTTCTACTATAAATCCCACCAACCCACCAATCAATCTCAGCTCTTGGTCCTCGCGAGCCTTCCCAATAAAGCATTCCGCGCAATCCAGTTAATTATAACGCAGCAATAGCTCAAATCTGCCTGCGTTCGTTTTGCACCCATAATGTTGCAGCTATTAGCTGCACCGCACCTGCATCGATCGTCCCTCTCATGACAACGATGATGAGTGAAATATACGTTTCGGCGTAAATTTTCAACAAATTAAAACGGTATTAAATTTTTATTACCACTTTACACTACCTACCGCAAACACACACACACAAACCCGGGAGAGAACTCGGAAAATTCAAAAAGACGACAACACCACAAAGCGGCGGAAAGAAGGCGCATATCCGTAAAATGATCATCGTCATGGTCGTAGTCGTAAGTCATCTCGAAGCCGACAATCTCGTCCGATTCTCGCCTGCAGCACTAATTTTGGGAACAAAATGAAAATCCCTGTTTCGTTGGTAAATTACACAATTTTCATCGTTCGACGAATTTATTAATAAGTGTGAACAAGTTTCGCCCAAAACCCCGATGTTAATGGTTGTTGCTTGTAAGGCCGATCGGATACTTCTTTCCGCATTGCTGCTTTCAACAACCTGTCATGTTCGCACTCTCAGCCGTGGAAAATGCATTATTCGCCCCCCGGTGACAATTGTTTGTTATTTTTACGGTTTTCCATTCACTGAATCATAATTTAAAACCAGCGTTGCGCCACCGCATTTCGTCGTCGTAAATCCCGAACGAGTCTAGCTAGAGGTTCCTTTGCACTTCCATGACTCTTCTTACAACCGTGGCGGCGCACGTAGAGTCGAACAACAGCCGAAGATTGAAATCGCCCAGGCCAAAGCTGTTGACACGCCAGGATTAGCCGATCCGGGTGCGCAAAAGGCAGGAAAATTTATTACCCTCCGGGTCCGCTCGCTCTCTATATGGGTTTCTCTTGTTTCAAGCCTCAGTCAAGGCGCGATTGGTTTTCGCCAACTGGCAGCTGCCGCCGCCGGTTCATTCAGCACCGTTGTCGTTGGCTTTACCAGAGGGAATCAACGTGCTTCCTAAACAGCAAGCGAGCGATCGAGCGACAGCAGTGGCCAACCGTGGTCTCAAGAGCATTCTCTCCGGATCAGCGTGAAAGAAGTAGCAGATATGAGGACTGTGTCGAAAATAAGTTATCCACATGTGTTTATTTCAAATCATATGATAAAATGTTTCGTTCGAACAAATGGATCATTATTTACTGTACGGGATTGAACTGGAGCATTGTGAAGACCGGATGAAATAAATATTATTCTTTCACGAATTTGCGAATTTTTGATCGGACTCTTTTCATCTAGTTCCGGACAAATGTTTCATCACATTTGTTGGACGCCTAGCCTATATTTTTTTGAACTCCAGCATATTCTCAGCTGCTTTACCACAATTTGAAAGAAACATATAATATTTTGGGTCATCTAATGCTAGATTTGGCAGAAATTAATGAGATATTTCATGTAAATTGAAGGCCGATTACGCTTAAATCTAGTGTGTTGTATGGAAGATTGCGAACAATTTCTTGTTACAAAATTTCGTTGTTTACGCTTTCTTTGGAATTAAACGTGGAGAAATTTGACACGCCTGTTTGACACAATCGCCGTTCGATGAGCCGAAGCCGAGGGAGATTTGGCGGATTAATGTCTTTCTCAAAGAAATACTCTTTTCCATGAGCCAATTGAGCCAGTTTGGCCAAAACGGTCAGTAGAGGAGTACTTCTGATATAAAAGCAGCAACCTTTTCTGCAGAAACTCAGATTGATAGATTTCCACATTAAGAACAACTCCCTATCACTTCGAAGTTTTTTGAGCAAAAACCTCAGATACTATTAGAACTTCAGGCATGAAATGTTCAAGAATCTTTTGATACAATGGAGCATCCATTGGTTAGCAATGGCAGTGTTGTTTATTTTGTTTTGTTTGTGATTTTTAGTCTCAAAAACAGTGTAATATTGTTGACCTAAAAACGTTTTTGAGTCCTCTTTAACATAGGGCTCGACGTCAATCAAAATGCACGCATCCGGTCGCTGCAAAATTCGCAAACACAATTTCCGGGCTCTTATTGCTGCGCGTTGCTTACGTTCTGCACGTTGTTTGGCGATTTTCTGCTTCTTGTAGGTCTTCAGGTTGTTCCGTTTCTTGATACGTTGATTCATTCCGACGCTGGTTCCTGCTTTATTGACCAAATCACGTATCGACATTGATTTATTCTTCCGAATTAGAGCTACAACTTTCTGATCCAGTTTAGGGTTGGAAGATCGGGTTTGGAAGTTCATCCAAAAAACAGTAACTAGAAGATACAGATACAGATACGCGTATTTCGTCTACAATGTGTAGACTTCTTCAGTGTCTCGTACTAATAACTCGACTCTACACATTGTAGACGAAATACGCGTATCTGTCGAAGATAAGCAAAGGTAGTTGGAATTAAATGGAAAATACTAATTTTTCTTCTAATTTCTAGTTACAGGTATTCCACTAAACAGCTCAAACCCTTTAGGATTCAAAAAACAGTGTTCCCCAAACTTGATTATGTTGTATTTTACACTCACGTAATGAATTCCAAACACGTAAACAAACGAAAGATGACAGTCAAACGCACAGCATGCTAGGATGAACGCATTAGAACCATCACAAATCCACGCGTACAACTCAACTATACGTGGATAGCTTATTTCCAATACATTCCTTATGAAGAAGGAACATGGGTGCAAGCGGTTCTAACTTTAGAAAGCATTGTTTTAAAATTGTCACGGACATTAACACACTTTTGCCGGTTCGTTTAGTGAATGAAAGTGGGATTTAGGGGAGAGAATGAGTAAAAGGGAAGGGGAAGCGGAATGGAATTTTAGAGTGGCTCTCGAGTGTTTGGCAGGCGGTAAACTTACCGCGGTATTAAAGGTTGCAACAAGCAGTTGGATTGCTTCTGTGAGAAATTATATCATTAGAGGAAGTTTTACATCAATGCGAGTATCAAAGCAGAATAACTCCAAGAAGGATAGCAATAGCAATCTGCAACAAGCACTTTACCCAAGGTTACAACATATTTGTCAAGTAATTTGTATACCAACATATCAATACACCAAACATGCACCTAGTCTCTATTCCTTCTTGTGTATCACGCTCCAGAAATAAAGTTACTTAATGAATTACATTCCATCTCCTATATCAACTAGACGACAGCTCCCCCTATATACTGACATGAAATTTAGATTAAATTTTTGGTCAAAAATCTGTAACGTTCAATTCGGAAGTAGGCTGTGCTTTTGAGCAAAGAAGAAGATTTATTTCTCCGTCATAATTTTTGTTTGAGAAATTATCGTGTTTTCGACAGAAATTGATTACTAAAGTTTACCAAAGTGATTAATAGTAGTGATTAGTAGCAGTTTTTAGAAATTTGATATCGATCTATGGGGTGATCTATGAGGGATTTTGATTATTTGAAGAGTGTGGAGTGAAAAGTCAACTTATAATTAACAGAAAACCAGTGCAATCATGAAAACGGCCATTTGCCAACGGCATTCAGTAGTGTAATTTGTTAGTGGGGATTCAGGAAAAAATTCAAATTGTATAACAGTAAAGCCGGGAGAGGTTCCATGTCAGTGGGTAATTATTGAAAGATGATTCAGGCGGAAAACGGAAAATGGAGTAAGCAGACATAGTAGGAAGACATAGCAAAGCAAAGGGTCAAAGGAGCCACGAATGTTCAACCATTGCTCTGAATTGTCCAAGCGTTCGCGTGTGAAAGGTGCCTTAGTTAAAGTAGTGAGTGGTCGCTAATACAGCTTCGAGTGAGATCATTTTAAAGTTCAATTCAGGACCTTTTGTGTTACCGTTTTGGTAGACACCGCTATCTGCTCCGTTGACGAGGTCAACCGACGCGCACGAGATACGGCTTAGTGACCCCAGTGGTCGCTAAGTCTAAAAGCAAAGGATATTCGCTTCCTCTGGCCGACAATTTTCAAAAAGCGACTTGTCTCGGGAGTCCTCCCTAACCGCAAAGGAGACTTCCCCTCTCGACAGAGTCACTCCGGCCTGGCCTGGGCTCTGCCGATTTCAGCCTATGAGGGACGACACCACCTATCATCCAACTTTGACCCCAATCGCCGAATCCGGATAGTTCGTGGAACGATAAGTCCGCCGTGCAGCAGCGAGCGCTTGCCCAACGTTGTGAAAGCAGTCCCAGATCATCATTTTCATCATCATCTCCAGTCATGAGCGGTACGATTGAAGAACAATAAAACCACCCACTTTACACCACACCCACAATAGTAGCCATTTTCCACCAAACCAACTCACCCAATAGTTCTTTCAATAAAGCCTCCATTTTTTATCATAGTACTCATTTATCAAAAAAAAAATATAATCAGGTGACAGTATCCGCACAACTTGTTCGCGAAGCCCCTCCAAATTACCCAGTAGTAAGCCAATCTTGAGACACAGCTCGGGAGGTCTCTTGCTATTGAGCATTTACCGGGATTACAGACAGTAAAGTAACAGTTAAGTGCCCTTCGGTCCTCCTCAATTGCAAATATCCATCGCGTGCGTGGTCTCTCACAGAGTTGACGGCCACTCCTTGGTTCTCTACTGAATATTATCTTCGCTTGTCGTTCTTTCAGCATCCGTGCAACATGACCAGCCCAACGCAGTCTGCCGTGTTTTATCTGCTTGACAATATCCATCTCCTTATATACTTTGTACAACTCGTGATTCATGCAATGCCGTCAGATGCCATCTTCTTGTTTACCACCGAGTATTGTTCTCAACACCTTACGTTCTAACACCCCGAATGCTTTCCGGTTGACTTCCTATATAGTGTCCAGGTTTCATGATCATGCAAAGCGACCGGCAGAATCAGCCTCTTATAAGCGAATTCTGTCGTCGTCTGCAAGCTATGGGACGTCGGCTGCTTCCGTAGACCGTAAAACGATATATTTGCAGCTACGAGACGCCTTTTTACCTCGCGGGGAACATCATTATTGCACGTCACTAGAGTTCCAAGACACACGACATTCCAAGACATTCTTCCACTACTTCAAAATTCGTCACCACCCAACACAACTTCGCAGCCCACGTCACTATTGGCCCCACGTTGTCTACCAGCGATCATGTACTTCATCTTTGCTTGTATTAATTGTGAGACCAATTCTCGCTGTCTCCCTTTTAAAAGGCATGAATGCCTCTTCCACGGTTCGACGGTCTATTCCGATAATACCGATGTCGTCCGCAAAACCTAGAAGCATGTGCGATTTCGTGATGACGATGCCGCTTCTTTGCACGTCAGCTCTCCGGTAAAGGGTGATACGGTCAAAATTTGGTCAAGGGAAAACGCGTGTAAATCGGTGAAATCGTTTATTTAAAAAATCAAATTAAATTTCTTTTTCAAGTTCAATTAGTATGAAATTCAGGAAAAATATTCAGTTAGGCTTCCGCTTTTCCAAATCCGAATTGCCGGGCCTTACGCTTGACCCCTGCCATCAGATTTTGTACAGCCACCTTGTCCACCTTCTTCGCCGCAGAAAGCCAGTTTGCCTTGAACTGCTGCTCGTCCTTAGCAGTTTTTTTGGTTTTCTTTGGGTTCCGCTTGACAATAGCCCAGTATTTCTCAATTGGGCGGAGCTCTGGCGTGTTGGGAGGGTTCTTGTCCTTGGGAACCACCTGTACGTTGTTGGCGGCGTACCACTCCATGGCCTTTTTACCGTAATGGCAAGATGCCAAATCCGGCAAAACAATGCAGGTGGTTCCCAAGGACAAGAACCCTCCCAACACGCCAGAGCTCCGCCCAATTGAGAAATACTGGGCTATTGTCAAGCGGAACCCAAAGAAAACCAAAAAAACTGCTAAGGACGAGCAGCAGTTCAAGGCAAACTGGCTTTCTGCGGCGAAGAAGGTGGACAAGGTGGCTGTACAAAATCTGATGGCAGGGGTCAAGCGTAAGGCCCGGCAATTCGGATTTGGAAAAGCGGAAGCCTAACTGAATATTTTTCCTGAATTTCATACTAATTGAACTTGAAAAAGAAATTTAATTTGATTTTTTAAATAAACGATTTCACCGATTTACACGCGTTTTCCCTTGACCAAATTTTGACCGTATCACCCTTTACCGGAGAGCTGACGTGCAAAGAAGCGGCATCGTCATCACGAAATCGCACATGCTTCTAGGTTTGCGGACGACATCCGGTATTATCGGAATAGACCGTCGAACCGTGGAAGAAGGCATTCATGCCTTTTAAAGGGAGACAGCGAGGTTGGTCTCACAATTAATACAAGCAAAGATGAAGTACATGATCGCTGGTAGACAACGTGGGGCCAATAGTGACGTGGGCTGCGGGGTTGTGTTGGGTGGTGACGAATTTTGAAGTAGTGGAAGAATGTCTTGGAATGTCGTGTGTCTTGGAACTCTAGTGACGTGCAATAATGATGTTCCCCGCGAGGTAAAAAGGCGTCTCGTAGCTGCAAATATATCGTTTTACGGTCTACGGAAGCAGCCGACGTCCCATAGCTTGCAGACGACGACAGAATTCGCTTATAAGAGGCTGATTCTGCCGGTCGCTTTGCATGATCATGAAACCTGGACACTATATAGGAAGTCAACCGGAAAGCATTCGGGGTGTTAGAACGTAAGGTGTTGAGAACAATACTCGGTGGTAAACAAGAAGATGGCATCTGACGGCATTGCATGAATCACAGGTTGTTACAAAGTATATAAGGAGATGGATATTGTCAAGCAGATAAAACACGGCAGACTGCGTTGGGCTGGTCATGTTGCACGGATGCTGAAAGAACGACAAGCGAAGATAATATTCAGTAGAGAACCAAGGAGTGGCCGTCAACTCTGTGAGAGACCACGCACGCGATGGATATTTGCAATTGAGGAGGACCGAAGGGCACTTAACTGTTACTTTACTGTCTGTAATCCCGGTAAATGCTCAATAGCAAGAGACCTCCCGAGCTGTGTCTCAAGATTGGCTTACTACTGGGTAATTTGGAGGGGCTTCGCGAACAAGTTGTGCGGATACTGTCACCTGATTATATTTTTTTTTTGATAAATGAGTACTATGATAAAAAATGGAGGCTTTATTGAAAGAACTATTGGGTGAGTTGGTTTGGTGGAAAATGGCTACTATTGTGGGTGTGGTGTAAAGTGGGTGGTTTTATTGTTCTTCAATCGTACCGCTCATGACTGGAGATGATGATGAAAATGATGATCTGGGACTGCTTTCACAACGTTGGGCAAGCGCTCGCTGCTGCACGGCGGACTTATCGTTCCACGAACTATCCGGATTCGGCGATTGGGGTCAAAGTTGGATGATAGGTGGTGTCGTCCCTCATAGGCTGAAATCGGCGAGCCAGGCCAGGCCGGAGTGACTCTGTCGGAGGAAGTCTCCTTTGCGGTTGGGAGGACTCGAGACAAGTCGCTTTTTGAAAAGTGTCGGCCAGAGGCGCGATATCCTTTGCTTTTAGACTTAGCGACCACTGGGATCACTAAGCCGTATCTCGTGCGCGTCGGTTGACCTCGTCAGCAGACAGATAGCGGTGTCTACCAAAACGGTAACACAAAAGGTCTGAATTGAACTTTAAAATGATCTCACTCAAGCTGTATTAGCGACCACTCACTACTTTAACCTAAGGCTGCCTTTCACACGCGAACATGGACAATTCAGAGCAATGGTTGAACATTCGTGGCTCCTTTGACCCTTTGCTGCTATGTCTTCCTACTATGTCTGCTTACTCCATTTTCCGTTTTCCGCCTGAATCATCTTTCAATAATTACCCACTGACATGGAACCTCTCCCGGCTTTACTGTTATACAATTTGAATTTTTTCCTGAATCCCCACTAACAAATTACACTACTGAATGCCGTTGGCAAATGGCCGTTTTCATGATTGCACTGGTTTTCTGTTAATTATAAGTTGACTTTCCTCCACACTCTTCAAATAATCAAAATCCCTCATAGATCACCCCATAGATCGATATCAAATTTCTAAAAACTGCTACTAATCACTACTATTAATCACTTTGGTAAACTTTAGTAATCAATTTCTGTCGAAAACACGATAATTTCTCAAACAAAAATTATGACGGAGAAATAAATCTTCTTCTTTGCTCAAAAGCACAGCCTACTTCGAATTGAACGTTACAGATTTTTGACCAAAAATTTAATCTAAATTTCATGTCGGTATGTAGGGAACTGTCGTCTAGATTGATATAGGAGATGGAATGTAATTCATTAAGTAACTTTATTTCTGGAGCGTGATACACAAGAAGGAATGCAGAGACTAGGTGCATGTTTGGTGTATTGATATGTTGGTATACAAATTACTTGACAAATATGTTGTAACCTTGGGTAAAGTGCTTGTTGCAGATTGCTATTGCTATCCTTCTTGGAGTTATTCTGCTTTGATACTCGCATTGATGTAAAACTTCCTCTAATGATATAATTTCTCACAGAAGCAATCCAACTGCTTGTTGCAACCTTTAATACCGCGGTAGGATTTACCGCCTGCCAAACACTCGAGAGCCACTCTAAAAATTCCATTCCGCTTCCCCTTCCCTTTTACTCATTCTCTCCCTAAATCCCACTTTCATTCACTAAACGAACCGGCAAGAAGTTGTTAATGTCCGTGACAATTTTAAAACAATGCTTTCTAAAAGTTAGAACCGCTTGCACCCATGTTCCTTCTTCATAAGGAATGTATTGGAAATAAGCTATCCACGTATAGTTGAGTTGTACGCGTGGATTTGTGATGGTTCTAATGCGTTCATCCCTAGCATGCTGTGCGTTTGACTGTCATCTTTCGTTTGTTTACGTGTTTGGAATTCATTACGTGAGTGTAAAATACAACATAATCAAGTTTACGGGGAACACTGTTTTTGAATCTAAAGGGTTTGAGCTGTTTAGTGGAATACCTGTAACTAGAAATTAGAAGAAAAATTAGTATTTTCCATTTAATTCCAACTACCTTTGCTTATCTTCGACAGATACGCGTATTTCGTCTACAATGTGTAGAGTCGAGTTATTAGTACGAGACACTGAAGAAGTCTACACATTGTAGACGAAATACGCGTATCTGTATCTGTATCTTCTAGTTACTGTTTTTTGGATGAACTTCCAAACCCGATCTTCCAACCCTAAACTGGATCAGAAAGTTGTAGCTCTAATTCGGAAGAATAAATCAATGTCGATACGTGATTTGGTCAATAAAGCAGGAACCAGCGTCGGAATGAATCAACGTATCAGAAACGGAACAACCTGAAGACCTACAGAAGCAGAAAATCGCCAAACAACGTGCAGAACGTAAGCAACGCGCAGCAATAAGAGCCGGAAATTGTGTTTGCGAATTTTGCAGCGACCGGATGCGTGCATTTTGATTGACGTCGAGCCCTATGTTAAAGAGGACTCAAAAACGTTTTTAGGTCAACAATATTACACTGTTTTTGAGACTAAAATCACAAACAAAACAAAATAAACAACACTGCCATTGCTAACCAATGGATGCTCCATGTATCAAAGATTCTTGAACATTTCATGCTGAAGTTCTAATAGTATCTGAGGTTTTGCTCAAAAAACTTCGAAGTGATGATGGAGTTGTTCTTAATGTGGAAATCTATCAATCTGAGTTTCTGCAGAAAAGGTTGCTGCTTTTATATCGAAGTACTCCTCTACTGACCGTTTTGGCCAAACTGGCTCAATTGGCTCATGGAAAGAGTATTTCTTTGAGA
>JASCZW010016597.1:0-18436 GCA_034211315.2 Aedes japonicus | reverse complement strand
TCGATGTTGAAGTCGATAAACTCCTGCTTCTTCGTTATTGTTATGAACAACGAAAAATTTAATTGTGAACCAAGCCAACCCAAGCGCAATTTCGAATTAGCATGAATGGCTATGAAGTTTTTTTTCTCCCTCAAATACATACAATAAACATATGTTGAATCAAATCATCATTTGCAGAGAGACGTTCGTCGGTTAGTACAGTCATACCTCGATATAACGTAACTCAATTTTTATTTTCATTACGTTATATCGAAGTTACGCGATTTTTTCCAAGAATTTTTGTTTAAGCTTTTTTGTTTAAGCTTTTTTTTTTAGAATTGAAATTAACCAATGAGGGATTCCATCCAGAATGTGCCGGAAATCCCAAAAATCATACCCGATCATCATTGATTTGGATGAAACTTGGCACATGAGTTCGGTACGTTGGAAAAAAAATTCCACTGGTGTTAAGATAATTTGGGTTCAAGAGTAACTTTTGAGATGGGCGTATGTGTTTTTCCAACATTTTACTTGAAAAATCGTAGTTCAAAACCATTACATTTAGAGAAAAACTTTATATAAGGGAATTGTAGGGAACTAAAAGCCTTTCTTAAAAATATACACAGAAAAAAAATTTTTTTTCATCAAGAAAAATCAAAATAATTACTAAAAATAAAATATCTAAAAAACATATTTTTAATATTTTTTTAATTTGTTGTATGGAAATTTGAGGAAAAAAGACACGTTTTAAAAAACTCTAGGATGGACGCTCTTATAATAAAAAGTTTTTCAAATAGCGAACTTTGGTGTATATTTCAAATTTTGGTTATTCATTCTTATAAATAAATTTTGATGTTACAATATGTGTTTTGGAGATCATTACAAACAATAATGATTATAATGATAAACCACGTAAACGCAAACTGTTTTCAAGATATTTCTGATTTTCTTTCAATAAAATTTCAAAACCTCAAAAAATACGCCCTTTTCATAAATTACTCGTGATATTAAAACAACAATAGCTAACGATTGTTTCTCTTGTGTTTTTAGCCTTTTTAAAACACATGTATGTGCCTCTTACTTACTCTTAACAGCTCGTCGATTGAAAAAGCTTCACTTAAAGTTATAAGACAAAAATAATGAATTATGGTTGGATTTATATTTATATATACCATTTATTAGTCTCGGTCATTGATAATATTACATAAACATTATATAAACTATTGATTGCTTTTATATATATTATGAATCCTGCCTTTCTTTCGTCATTCGAAAATTCCAGTTTACAGAACTGTCCCAGCTTTTGAAGTTGCAGCTAATAACACTTTCGTGCCTGCAAGGAATTTAGCTTGTAGATACGCATGTACTTGTTTGTTATTCCAAATTCTGCCATTACTTTGATTTGTCCAAGATTGTGGTAAAACCGAAAGTATCCTTACTTGATCGTCCTCGAGTTTCTGGATCAGCATACCGGTCCTTTAGCTGCGCGATTATTTCGTCATATTCGGCTGCTTTCACTTTCAATTGTTCCAGGTCATCCTCCTCCGCTTGATCCCCAAATATGTGTGTCCGAATGCCGTTTGAAACATCTTTGAACTTTTTGCGGGCATAATTTACGTTCAGGAACTTTTAGCCGATATTGGCGAAACGTTGATTCCAGCTACGCCCTTGTTAAATAGCTCAATATTATGGCGCCTTGAATAATCTTGCACACTGCTATCAGATGGCACTGACATTAATGATATTGCCGATGGCGTTTCTCGAGACCATACAAGTCTACTTGCCGTGATGTAGATGGTTGTGGATCCATAATGTTAGTAATTGATGGTTTCTCACTAGGCTCCGAAATTGCAGCATGGGATTGTTCCGTTCTATTTAAATGCAAACGACAATTATCACAAATCATCAAAGAAGTGTCCAAATGTGTTTTGCCCATAAACTTGAGTTTTTTGACATTTTGTTCGGTTAATTTACGAAGGTTTTTTGAGCACCGTTTAGTGGGAAACGGCATACAACACTTCTTCATGTTAAACTCCATTTTCAGTTCACTCAGATAGATTTTACTGATGAATGCGACTATGTATGAGCATATATATTGGCTGTGGTACCTTTGGAAATGCAGGTATAAAACATCTCTGGTAGTTTACAGGCAGCGTACATTAGCTGTTTTTTTTATGAGAAGATATACCTGACATACGTTATAGCTGCTATTTGTCTACCTACCTTAAACAATATGTGTTACTTTCATCGCTACATCACCGAACTGTTCGGAGTGTAGTTTTCACACACTACACCCGACCTCTAACATCGTTGGAGCTTGGCAAAATAGTCAGCAGTTCGATTAATATGCTTCTTCTATATGACCCTCCGCATAATTTCATCATCTGTCCATTTCACACTTGTCGCCCCTGCGACATCTATCTCGCTGTTACTTTCATCGCTTTAGCAAATTCGCTCCCTTCATTCTCTGAGCGGCCCGACCGATACAGCCATAAAACAATTATAAATATATTGATTGCAATATTAAAACAATAGTGCTATTTATCTTGTTCTTTTCAAATGAGTCTTCTTATCATCCTGATATCAAAAGAAAAGAGGACATTAGAGTAATGTGAACGTTATAATATGAAGATCTTGGAAAATTTATCATTTCTGGTGGAAATCTCGATTAACTTAAGAAAAGAGCGAATTTTTCTGAGGTTTTTTCATTCTATTGAAATAAAATCCGAAAAATCTCGAAAACGGTTGCGTTCAGGTGATTTATCATTATCATCTTTATTGTTTTTAATGATCTCCAAAATCATATTGTATAATTAATTTTCATTTATAATAATGAATAACCAAAATTTGAAATATGCACCAAAGTTCGCTCTTCGGAAAACTTTTTATTATAAGAGCGTCCATCCTAGAGTTTTTTTCAAAACGTGTCTTTTTTTCTCAAATTTCCACAAAACAAATTTGAAAAATATTAAAAATATGTTTTTTTTTATATTTGATTTTTAGTATTTATTTTCGATTTTTCTTTATGAAAAAATATTTTTTTTTCAGTGTACATTTTTTTACAAAGCCTTTTTAGTTCTCTACAACTCCCCATATAAAGTTTTTTCTAAATGTAATGGTTTTTGAACTACGATTTTTCAAGTAAAATGTTGGAAAAAACATACACCCATCTCAAAAGTTACTCTTGAATCCAAATAATCTTAACACCAGTGGATTTTTTTTTCAACATACCGAAGACGTGTACCAAGTTTCATCAAAATCGAAGATAGTTGAGTTTGGTGACCGACCGATTTGGCGTGGAATCAGTCCAATGCATTTTCAGCTTGTTTCAGTTCTAAAGGGTGTATTCGATAAAAATGGCACACAGAAAATCTTCTGTAACTTTTGAATCGTATGAGTAAAAACCTAGAAATTTGAGTAGATCTTATCCATAGTGTATTATTTACATCTGCCAAGTTTCATAGTTATACATTCAGTAGTTCCAGTCATGTCGTCGAAACAAGAAATTGTCCGTGAGAAAATTTTGTGCACTCACAATCAAAATCCAGGGGCGTCCCACCGGTGGATTGCTAAAAGGCTTGGAATTGCAAATACAACTGTGTTTCGTGTAAAAAAACCTTCAAGGAGCGTCTGAGTGTCCAAAGGAAGGAAGGGAGTGGTCGTAAAAGCGGTCCAATGGACAGTAAAATGGCCAGGAAAGTCGTACAACAATTCAAGAACCGTCCAAACATGTCAATTCGAGATGTCGCTAAAAAGTCTAAGGTGTCAGTCGGTTTTGTGCAGAAAACCATGAAGCGTGCTGGGTTACATGTTTACAAAGTGCAAAAAGCCCCAAACTGGAATGAAAAACAAAACATCACTGCGAAAACCCGCGGCCGGAAACTTTACACGAAGCTGCTCACCAAATCCGGTTGCATCGTGATGGATGACGAAACATACGTCAAGGCCGACTTCCGTCAACTTCCTGGGTAAGAATATTTCGTTGCCAAGTCGAAGTTCGATGTTCCGGAGGATGTTCGAAAGAAGAAACTATCGAAATTTGCAAAGAAGTTTCTAATCTGGCAGGCGATTTGCGGATGTGGTGAAATAAGTGCTACCTTCATCACTTCCGGAACAATAAACGGTGCGATTTACACGGAAGAGTGCCTTAAGAAGCATCTCCTGCCATTCATTAAGAAGCACAAAGGATCAACTCTGTTTTGGCCTGATCTAGCATCCTGCCACTACGCTCGAAACGTATTGGAGTGGTACCGAGCCAACGGAGTCAAGTTTGTGCCAAAGGATATGAACCAACCAAATTCACCGGAACTTCGTCCAACTGAAAAATTCTGGGCAATTATGAAAAAGGAACTTCGCAAACATCCCAAAACTATAAAAACAGAGCTAGAATTGAAAAAAATTTGGGTAAAAACAACAAAAACACTGGGAAAATCGGTTGTACAAAATTTGATGGGTGGAGTGAAAAGAAAGGTACGGGCATTCGGGATGGGAGACGAAATTGAATAAAACAAATGTTGTAAATCAAAACTCATTAGTAGTTCTTCATTCCCTGAAAATTTCAAGAAAATCCGATAATCAGTTTAATTTTGATGAGTATATATGCGTGTGCCATTTTTATCGAATACACCCTTTATCGTACTCAGGTGCGAGAAGTTCTGTCGTTTTTCCTTTGGGGTACGCAGTATTTCCAAGAAACGCTGCCAATACGCAGTACAGCGGACAAGATTGGTGTACGACGAGAACTTACTGATATACGATTGATTGAACTCCGAGATTGTTGAGCTAACGGTGGCGACTACCATACGTCGTCTTTCTTCATTTTCTACTCTGGTTGATGATCCTTCCGCTAAACGAGGCCAACTTCCTTCCCTCTCTTCAAACCAAGCTGGTCCTTGCCACCAAAATGTATTCAGCACGATGTCTTCCGGTGTAATTCCCCTAGAGATGAGATCTGCTGGGTTTTGACTACCCGGTACATGACTCCATCGAGAGTTCTGGGTAATAGATTGTATTTTTGCCACTCGATTGGTAACGAAGGTAGTCCATGCAGTAGGTATCGCTTTAATCCACCGAAAACGCAAGTAGAATCTGTCCAGAAATAGACCCTTCCCTTGAACCGAATTGATTGAGCAACCTTCTCGTAGAGCTGCGCTGCTAGGAGTGCACCGCATAGCTCCAATCTGGGGATTGTTTGGCATTTTAACGGTGCTACCTTCGATCTGGAGGTCAAAAGACGTATTTTCATCTTCCCTGCGGCGTTCTTGCTTCTTACGTACAGGCATGCTTCATATGCTTTTTTCTGACGCTTCGGAGAAACAATGGAGTTCAACCGATGAAGCTTCCGGAACGATGACACACCGGTCAATTCGAATATCGTTGAACAGTGGAAGCTGCTCGTGAAGTCTTCTCCAAGACTCACCCACCATCAAAGGAAGCGGCTGGTCCCAACTTAGACGTTGATTTTTCTCATCGTGAAGTATCCACAACGACTGCATAAAAACCTTTGCCGACGTTATAGCTGCTCCTAAGAGTCCTAAAAGGTCAAATGGTGAGTGGATTTCCGGGTTCCAAGTTGGAATTGTGAATTGAAATCTCAGGGTGTCCGTACCGGGCATCCAAGTCAACCCCAAGCTTTTGATCGAGGGATCTGGATCCAAGGCGATCCCTTCCTGCGTGCGAATTGCTAATTCTTCATCGGAAATACCTTCCAGAACAGCGGGACAGTTCGATGCCCATTTTCGTAAGCGAAATCCACCCTTTGCGAACATCTTATTCAACTGTAGTTGCATTTCATGCGCTGTGTTGGCCTCATCTGCGGCTGTAATGACATCGTGCATATAGGTATCTTCTATTGCCGCTTTTGCTGCAAGTGGAAATCCCTTCTTCATATCTAAAGCCAGTTGTTGCAGTGTCCTGGTTGCCAGAAACGGCGCTGGTTTTGTCCCATATGTAAACGTGTTGAGCTCGTAAGTACGAGCAACTTCGCCAGATGAAGTACGCCACAAAATGCACTGCAACGGACGGTCATTCGAATCGACTTTGATTTGCCGAAACATTTTCTCTACGTCCGAAACAGGCATAATTTGTTTCGTGCGACAGCATAGTATAATGGATCGGAGGTCCTCGTGAATAATCGGCCCTGCCAGTAGTACGTCGTTGAGAGAAACACCAGTCGCTGTTTTGCAAGAGGCATCAAACACTATCCGTACCTTGGTTGTAGTGCTTGCCTCTTTAACAACAGGCTGATGCGGTAAGTAACATCGCCTCACTATTTCGATTTCCGATCCTTCCACTAATCGCATGTTACCAAGCCTGATGTACTCTTCCATAAATTCGTGGTACTGTTCCCGAAGCAACGAATCCCGACCTAGACGCCATTCAGTTCCTTGCAGGCGCCGGTATGCAATATCCCTTGAATCGCCGAACCGTGAGATGGCATCTTCTATCCTTGGTAGTGAGACGGAATACCGACCGTATGAACCCCGTTGAACTGTGCATGAAAAGATTTCTTCGCTACGTTTATCTTCCAATGAGAGAGCCTTGCCTGACTCAACCTCCGCACAGGACCAGAAACGAGTGATCAGTGCATCCAATTCGTCTAGTGTTGTAACATTGCAGCTGATCTGTAGTGAGCGGTTAGGTGCTGAAATACTGCCGCTTACTATCCATCCGAAAACAGATTCGATTGAGAGTTGGATTCCCTACTCCCAGAGAAATCCTACGACCACTTTGGCAGAAATCGTAAAAGTATTCGATACCAAGCACAAGATCCACACCGCTGCGTAGTAGTTGGAAGATTCACTGTTACCTTTGGAAGAACGAGGAAATTCATTTCGCGAGCAAATGACGAATAACGCGAACGAATTACTGCATGTATCCTATGTTTCACGTTGGTTCCGGTTTGTCCTATTCCGAGAATGGAAACATGCACTCGATCTCGAGAAACCTTCATCTGCTGACTTGATCTTTCCGTTACGAAATTGGTCTCTGACCCAGAGTCCATCAGTGCGCGTGCAGGAAGACGAATACCATTATCATCCTCAATTAATACGACGGCTGTAGCCAAGAGCACTTGCGAATGTTGATGAGCTGTAGTGGACACTACAGGCTCCGTAGATGCGACGTTCGATACTTGGATGGAAGATGAGGATGCCTCCTGACGATCCTGCAAAGTAGACGGTTTATTGCCCCCAGCAATTTCCACGACCATGGTACCCTTCTCTCTTTTCGGCTTAAAACACACTAGTGTATGATGTCGACCTCTACCATTTTTGCAGCTGTATTTAGATGGACAACCTCTGGCTGGTACCCCGTCCTTAAACAGTTCCGACAGAGTCCATTTGATTTTAGCAGGTTATCCCAATCAGCTACAGTTAACCGTTTAAACTCCTCACAATAGTAGAGAAAGTGATCTGATGAATCTTGAGTAGAGCTGTAGCTGGTCTTCATCAGCTGTGATTTGAATTTTGGTTGCTGTTGTATCGATGTAGCACCCCCTATTGTCGGTAGATTTTGATGGCAAACAATCCAAAACCTGAATCCTGCGCTGCAAAAATTCACGCAAATCTTCAAGTGTGTCTTCTTGTTTCGTAGTTGAGACCTCTTCCCACCCTCTCCGAGTAACTGGATCCAAGCGAGCTGTACGGATGTTCACCAGGAGAAGATCCTTGTAATCAACTGGCTGAATGATCTGACCGAGAGCCTGCACTATTCTCTCAAAGCTTTCGAGAAGGATGTGCAATTCTGTTCCCGATTCCTTAGATAAAGTAGGTAACTTGAAGAGGGACTCTACCTGCCGCCTCTTCAGCTGCTTACTGTTATTATACCGCTTCACTAATAGATTCCAAGACCTGTGTGCCTTTGTGATTGGGAGAGGGTGTATCAGCGCCTTCCAATGGATAAGTGAGGTGAATAGGTCCCGGAAGCTCAACCATTCATCGATATTGGCATTAAACGTTTGTAGAGTGATCTGAGGTAAACGCCCGTGATCCGTAATTCCATGTGCCAATCCATCACCTCTTCGGAAGGAACTCTCCAACTCCTTTGGCCGCTGCAGATCCTTGAGCTTGTCCGATAAGAAAGATTTCAGCTGATAGTAGCGGTCGCTGAACTCCATGCGCTCCTCTTCTAACGTAGCACTTTCAGGGTTGTAGTCTTCGTGAGAAAAGATGTCGACCAAAGCTTCGCTAAAGCCTTCCCAAAGCTGATCCAACTTACCCATGCGGATCTCAATTTCGGTAGATGTAGTGGTTTCCTTGAAAAACTGTACAAACCGGTCGATATTGCCAAAAAATAGCAAAATTTCCTTCAACCTAGCCGTAAAGACCCTAATTGATGGTGATTTCTTGACGTCAGGTTTCATGGTTTTCATTTTTACGAACCGAAAGAGAGAGAGAGACGTGGTGTAGTATGCTAAATGTTGATCTAGCCTCTGCTAGGCATATACTGCAAGTATTTACCCGGAAAAACGAGTACTGGTACTCCAAAACTCCAAAAAAATTTTCAGCATACACGTTACGTCAAACGTCCGAACGATACATAGATGCTAAGGCTTCAATAAAATGGAAAGCCCTACACCCAGCCGTTGTGTTGAGACATCAACCGACCAAATTCAGCATTCACTCGAGCAAAGGGATGGCGAAGAAGGAGGATTGGAAAGTTCAGCGCCCACCAGCTGACAAACAAAAACGGCTTACGGCTTATTGATTTTGCCGCCTCCAAGAACATAACCATTGGTAGCACCTTTTTCCAACACAGCCTCCCTTATCGGTACACCTGGAGATCACCACAGCAGGCGGAATCGCAAATCGACCACGTTCTGATTGACGAACGGCAATTCTCCGACATTATCAACGTCAGGACCTATCGTGGCGCTAACATGGACTCCGACCACTATCTTGTGATGGTCAAAATGCGCCCAAAACTTTCCGTCATCAACAATGTATCGGCGCCCACCACGGTACAACCTAGAGCGACTGAAGCAACCGGATGTCGCCTCAGCATTCGCGCAGAATCTCGAGGCAGCATTGCCAGATATGGTCCCTCTATAGTACTGCTGGAGTACAGTAAAAGCAGCCATCGACGACGCTGCTGAGAGTACCATCGGACACGTGGAACGGAGTCGACGGAACGAATGGTTCGACGTGGAGTGCAGAGCGGTTCTGGAGGAGAAGAATGCAGCGCGGGTGGTAATGCTGCAGCAAGGAACCCGGCAGAACGTGGAACGTTATAAACAGAAGCGGAAGCAATAGACCCGCGTCTTTCAGGAGAAAAAATGCCGCCTGGAAGAAGCGAGGAAATGGAACTGCTGTGGCGTTCCCAAGAAACACGGATGCTCTACCAGAAGCTCAACGCATCCCGCAACAGCTTTGTGCCGCGAACTGAAATCTGCAGGGATAAAGATGGGAGCCTCCTGATCGAAAGGTGGAACCAGCACTTCGATGTGCACCTGAATGACGTGGAGAATGTAGACATGGGAGCCCAAGGCAACGGAGGAAACGACTACGTCAGTGCAGCAGAGGAAGGAAATGATAAGGATGCCATCCACCAGCCCAAAACCTATAAAGCAGCTGGTAAAGATCGTATCGCAACTGAACTCATCAAGATGGGCCCAGACCACCTGCTTGCAACGGATGAAAGCCAGGATCTGGGAAACCGAACAGCTGCCGGAGGAGTAGAAGGAAGGGGTTATCTTCCCCAAACATAAAAAAGGCAATCATTTGGAATGTGAGAACTTCAGAGCGATCACAATTCTGAATGTCACCTAGAAAGTGCTATCCCAGATCATATTCCGTCGTCTGTCACCTAAAACGAATGAGTTCGTGGGAAGTTATCAAGCCGGCAATGACCAGATCTTCACCGTAAGGCAAATCCTCCAGAATTGCCGCGAATACCAGGTCCCAACGCATCACCTGTTCATCGACTTCAAGGTGGCATACGACAGTATCGACCGCACAGAGCTATGGAAAATTATGGACGAAAACGGCTTTCCTGGGAAGCTGACCAGACTCAGCAAAGCAACGATGGACGGTGTGCAAAACTGCGTAAGGGTTTCGGATGAACTATCCAGTTCCTTCGAATCTCGTCGGGGACTGCGACAAGGTGACGGACTCTCATGCCTACTATTCAACATCGCTTTGGAAGGTGTAATGCGACGAGCCGGGCTCAACAGCCGATTTTCACGAAATCTGGTCAATTTGTGTGCCCTACGGACGACATGGACATTATTGCAAGAACATTTGGAACGGTGACAGAGCTGTACACCCGCCTGAAACTCGAAGCAGAAAAGGTCGGACTGGGGTTGAATGCTTCGAAATCGAAGTACATGCTGGTAAGCGGAACCAAACACGACCGGATCCGCCTAGGAAGTAATGCCACGTTAGACGGGGATACCTCCGAGGTGGTGGAGGAATTTGTCTACCTCGGATCCTTACTGACGGCTGACAACAATACGAGTCGTGAAATTCGAAGGCACATCAGTGGAAGTCGTGCCTACTACGGGCTCCATAAGAAACTGCGGTCTAAAAAGATTCACCTCCACTCCAAATGCACCATGTACAAAACGCTAATAAGACCGGTGGTCCTCTACGGACACGAGACATGGACCATGCTCGAGGAGGAGTTGCAAGCACTAGGAGTTAAAATGCAAAATTATGAGCAAAACAAACCCAAAAAAAGAGAGAATGCCTCTCGCCTAGTAGCACACTTGTTGCAAATCAGTCTAAGTATCTTCAGTGTGACTTAATTAAGTCACAATAATGTTGCTGCTACTAGTTATGGCATTGTTGTGTTACTTGGGTCCTATGTGCGCATTAAAAACAGAGGGCCTACAATCCATCGCTAGAAAATCTATCACGAAGCTATCAGTGGTACATGAGCGCTCACCAACACGTTACTTTTGCCAGTTGAGGTGGCGGATTCGTCCGTGCCCCGCAGTGGGATGTTAGGCAAAGGGTAACGTCTTTGGTTCGAGTACTACTTTACCCACGCCCTTTCGCTCAATTGTCAATACTTCTATTCTATTTCCAACCTACCGTACACTGACGGAACTTTCAACAATTTTTCTTCGTATCTTTCATTCTAGCAAACATTACTGTCCACTCTTGGTGCCTCATGGTGATGTGCAAATATCTCCTTCTACATCATAATCGTTACTCCACGCACGGAGAATACAAAACAAAACAATTAGAGTAGATATAATTTTAGTTTCTTACACATTCCTCTTTGTTGGCCAATTTATTATTAGAATGTTGACCATTGCATATCTTATGGCATAGATGGTAGGTGCAGACCAAATTGTGTACTTCTTTTGTCTTGTTTACGCGATACACGATCCATTTTTCAAAAAACCTCTGACCTAGTCGACCTTCGTGAATTACGAGTTGAGCAATAAAAGAGAAGTTTTGACAGCTAGCTTACATACACATAAACAAACAATCCACAGAAAACAGATTTTTGACGGCATATAACGGGTGTCCACTAAATAATGAGAACGAAAAGAATGGGTCAGGAAAAAAATACCAGTGAAGTTTTGTTCAAACTGATTTATTTTATTAAAAGGGTCAACTTAAATCTTCAAACTAAGTTTAGTGAATATTGTCATATGGTCCGTGGTCCGCCGTGCGGCGCAGCTTAGTCGTTATGCTGGAACATGACCGTTGGACGGCAGCCACATCGATTTTTTGGATGCAGCTTTTGATCCTGTTGGTAAGTTGCTTGGTGTTCTTGGCCTTCCAATTATCCTTGTATACCATGGAGCTCAAAAGACCGAAGAAATCCTCGATAGGACGGCACTGTGGCAAATTTGTCGGATTCCGGTCTTTTGGGACATATGGTATATTTTGGCTCTCCAAAAACGTTAGCGTTTTTTTTTGCGTAGTGCGATGATGCCTTGTCCGGCCAAAACACGTATTTGCCATCCGAGTGATGTTGTTTAAGAAATGGGATGAGTATTTTCTGCAAACACTCTCTTTGGTACACCTCCTGGTTGATGGCCAAACCGCTTGGTTTGAACCACGGCTTCGAAATACCCTTATCGGATATTACGATGTATAACATAACCTTCGATTCAAATTTGTGCTTGAACTTATACATTACTTTTGGAGGAGTAGTAGATTTGTCCTTAGTGTAGAATCGGTCGTTTCCCGGTATCTGAGACTTCGAAAGAGGAAAGTAGCTTTCGTCGTCCAGAACGAAAGATTTTCCGCCGTAATTCCGAGTCATCCAGCGGCATTGGGAATCTGTTTGAATCTGCTCATCTGTGTACTCTGGGGATCTGGTTTTCTTTCTACACACTATTCCTTCTTTCTTTAGCGTCTTGCAGATGAGTGACTTCGAACAATGGAACTTTCGGGCTGCTTCCCGTTGACTTACCGAATCCTTGTTGTTGAACATGCTGCGCAGCGAGTGGAGCGTTTTCTCATTCATTATTTTCGCTGGACGGCCGCAACCTTTCTTCCGGGTTACTCTCATGCATGCCAGGATACGGTATACGGTGGATACCGGAACTTTTTCACGACAAAAATGGTCCACCGTGTATTTTTTTCCACGATCTTCGTTCGCTTGAAAGAATTGTACAACGCGCGCGCGCAGTTCTTCCTGTTTCGACGGCATGCTGAACACGACTGAACATGTTAGAGTGAAGTAAGAGTGTATGAAAATTTTCTGGAGAGTGCAACGATTCATTCATCTAAAGTGACATTTCTATGCGGCCGTTTTTGTTCTGATGGAAAAGTATTGAAATCATTCTCATTTTTTAGTGGACACCCGTTACATACCAGGTTAAAGCATTGCACGCAACATAAAAAGCGACTTTTCACCAAACCTTCCCAGATAGTGGAGCCTAGTACAATTGAAGTACCGGTCAAGTCCCTAGCGGATCATTTTAAGTTTTGGCAATACATTTTGGTTGAAGTACACCTGAAGTCCATCTTTGAACTAGAATTGTACTAGGACTGTTTATTTAAAATGAACTTGATCAAAAGGTTTCGGTGAAACACAAGACAAACAAATACATAAAACATAAGTCAAATAATTAAGACATCCACTTCGCGGGTTTTTCTTATAACCTTGTTCAGATTGAGAACCTGGAATTCCACGAGCGACAAAATTTTGCTTCTGCGCCCATTCCGTTAGATGTCATTGAACCGGTTAAAAAATAAACAATGCATTAACACTTTCTCTTCATGTCAATTCGTTCTAGCAATAAATTACCGTCCTCTCCTAGCGCTTCGCATGGAGATGAAGTTACTTTCACCCATGGAAGAATACAAAAAAAAAAACAATCAAAGTGTAGAATGCATTAAAATTTAAAAAAAAAAGAAGACCAAATCTGACAACCGAGCATATGACAAATGATCGATTTTCAAAGGATGTGAAGGAGAACGGGAGAACGGGGTGTTGTATGGGCGATTATCACAAAACCAAAATGAGCCCTACACTGAAAAAAAAAATCATTTATAAAAATTCAAAGTCGAATAAAAAAAAACCATTTTTGATTTCGATGAAATTTTGTCTCAAGATAGGCAATTATGTTCCCTACCAACTGTTCATACATCAAAAAAGGCCACTTTTAATGAAACAAAGTTTTTCTTACAAAAACTTTTTCATTTCCCATTGATTTTTTGTTCAGTGTATTTTGTCCTATTTTTTTAATCATTTGGAAGGGGTTTAAAGGGGTTTGATCACAAATTTATTGAATTTCACTTTTATATATTCATTTATTCATAATGTCTCATATATACATACTATAATATTTGTCTTAGAGCTGTTTTTAAACATGTCCTTTTCTATTTTTTTACAGATCATGGTAAATATGTTTGGTTCATCTTCTGAATTAGAATACCTTTTTACTTCTACTTTGTCACCAGGAATAGGTAAAAAACTGTGCAATTTCAGAGTGTCTGGTATTGTTTTGGCATTATTATATATTGCTTCGAGTTCTTCTGATATTTTAATGTACTGTTCAGTGGATACAAATGGATGATAAAATTCTTGCGATTTGTGATTTCTCTGAAAATAATTCATTTATAATTCAAAACTCTGCTCAAAGACATCATTGGAACACCTTACTAGCAACACTACACCTAATTGATTTTCATTGGATTCTGGGATGGTTATGACCTTCACTGGTTAAGTTTTTGAAAACAAAATACACTGAAAAATAAAAATCAATTGGAAATGAAAAATTTTTGTTAGAAAAACTTTGTTTCCTTAAAAGTGCCCATCTTGTGATGTAGGAAATGTTGGTAGGGAACATGATAACCTATCTTGAGACAAAATTTCATCTAAATCAAATATGGTTTTTTTAATCGACCCTGAATTTTAAAAAAAGATTTTTTTCAGTGTAGGGCTCATCAATATTTTTTTCCTAAAACTTGACTTATTTTGTGATAGTCACCCATACAACTCTTTTTTTTTAAGGTTTTCCATTTTTTTTATTAAAAACATTTGAAAAAAATCGATAAAAAATAGTTTAGCCCTTTTCAAAAAACAGTCTAGAAAAAAATGAAGAAACTAAGTATGCAAAGTAGCTTATCTAGTCATGACCTACACACCCAGACAGTTTCGTTGAAACCTGAGAGGGTGCTGCCAACTCCGAATACGATTTGTGGCGAAAACCGTCAATTACCGTACGAAAGCAGGGAGGGGGTTTGAACCATCATTAGAACGCCCTAAAAACTCCTGCATACAAATTTTCCGATTTTTCCAGTCTATAAGACAGATAGAAATTTATTTTTATAAATTAAGAGTAACATATTTTTTTCAAATTTGAGATTTGACCATATGCGTGGAAATTTTTTTGCTTCAATTAACACCCTCTATTGCCCCTGAAAATGTTTGCAATAAGCAACCGAACACTCTATAAATAGATAGATTAATCACATGTTTAAATTAAACTGCTAAAAATAGGGGTTTTAAAAGTAACATTATATGGAGGTAAAATGTACGTTGTATCGAGTAACGTTATATCGAGGTATGACTGTACTTAAATACCCGAACGGTCAAGTATTTTTTTCTTCCGAAATTGATTTAATTTATATTCCGTTTAGTTGCGACTTGTACCTTATTTGTTTCCAATTATATTTTAATTATTTTTCATCAAGAAACCTTGAAACAAAACCACTGGCAATTTTTAAAAATACCACACCACTTTCATGCGATTAGTCAACGCAACGATTGTACAACTTCATTTGAATTTTTATAGCTTCACATTCTTATTTGAAATCATAAAAATTATTTACCTTTATTGCAGTAGCATATCACACAAGCAACCCATCCAGACGATTGCATTTGAAAAATTGTCACTCTGGTTTTTGTAGCCTTGAAACTCCATGGGCGTAATTGATGGTTACGCATAAGCCTGGGTCCGACCGTTTAGCTTAATTAATATGTTAACTAGCTGCATATGCTGTTTTGGACGAACCACCGTATAATTTTGCTAGGACCTTATTATTTTTTGTGACGCTAAAAAGTTGAACGCGTATTGCTAATTCTAGACAGAGAGAAAATTGTCACCGATTTGTTGCAACTTGGTGAAAACCAATCGTTTATAATAATCACACACTGACTGTTCTATAGACAGTGTTGCTCAATTTCCCTTGATGGTTGTGTTTGGTCAACGCTGCTAATTGATGGCTACTCATAGTTCTCTTGCAAACAAACGGCCGCCACGAGAGATATCATTTCAGAACAACCACCAACTATCGCTTACCAAGCCTTGCATTTCCACAAGATTTGCTGCTTTTATTTCAGTAGAGCACCCATTTATTACCCATTTGAATGCATTCAGCATAAGGTCTCCGATCAGGTGTTGGCCAGTGGACCATTTGCAGTCCAGCGGCAAGTGACGGCCTGCTGTGTAGCTCTCTCTCTCTCGATGTCTTATTACCTGGTTTGATTAGCCGAAACGTGCAAAATAAAAGCAGAAAAGAAGCCGCCAACCGCTTTTCAATGACCTATACGCAAAAGAAACTATCCCATTTATGGCTCATTTCAGCACATTAATTTATATAATTCTTAAGAGCGCGAAACATTCCGCGATATCTAAGTAGCGTTCATACACGTACACTCGCGCGTTTGATTTATGCATTTCTCCGCGCACCAGCGGCCAACATAAGCGAGAGAGGTCCCTCCGCCAATAATCGATCGATCGTCACCGGCCGAAGCTGATGACGGCAAGCCTGAACGGAACACCTGTACACGGACTCCGAACCAGAGCGGAGTGATAAAATATTATTTAGTGTACGGTAATGATACACTTTCGGTCCACCTTGGCCAGAAGTTGGCAGTGGGATCGCATTTCTCGCTAAATTGTAGCACAGGCCGAGACCGTTTGGATTTGAGGTTTGACACCTGAGATTGGAAATTTTGCCCCGAGAGGAGCAAACCATTAAAATCTGCATTATACTAGGAAATTGTCGAGTTACCTGAAATAGTTTACGACACCTGTCAGGGTTAGGGGATATTTGAACTTTTGCCTAATGGTGATTAGAGGCTGAATTTATGGGGACGACTGAGTGTTGCAATTTCTGACACCTAAGGCTTCAACACATTTTTTGCCTTACCTTCAATGTGTGCTATGTAAGCCGCCAGAAGCGACGATTGTTGTAAATATGAATTTCAAAAATTTGTTGGATTCAGCGATCGATGAGCTCAGGACCCGTCAAAATAAGGAGGCGTATATTAATTTAAGACAAATCTTAACATTTCCTTTCCGTTAAGATCTAAGAAAGCTGCTATAGTTTAGTTTTAAACTTAGTTTGATTTTTGATGTAGCTGCTACTTTCCGAACCAAAAAACTATGTGCATTTTTTTCTTGCCTATACAGCCCCTGATGTTACAAATGGCCTCAGTCAAAAATAAGTTTTAGTACTGTTAAGCTTTAAAACTTTATGAAAAAACTCACTAAATTTCAAGAATCTTCTAGAACCTTAGAGAATGGTTTATTAAAGACTTCAAATTGCTGATGATTTAATATATGCACCACAATGAATTTAAGAAAAAGGATAGGTCAACGGGACTGCGAAGAAAATTGTTCTGGACTCATATGTTTCTAAAGATGAAAAAAAATAATCAGAAGTGTACTCAGAATAAAACAGAATATTTCAAAAAATTACAGTAGTTCAAGGGTTTGCTCATTTTACATACTAAATTATGGAATGAAAAATGTTACAAATGAACATTAATTAATTAATTTTAAATAGAAATAAGTTAAGTGTTATTAAAATACTTTTAAACTTGGTGTAAGCTGTCATTTGTGTTGATTGATTTTTGACTGCATTGGATTGGGAATTTATCTTTAATCCCCAGGATTTTTGAAAGGTTCATGGGTAGAAGTCAAGAAATGCTTTTAAAAATTCATCGCTCCAAACATTGAAAAAAATCAATGAAAATTTGCCGAGTTATCAATAATTTGAAAAACTTTTTTAAACTTCTTAAGATTTTATTGCTGTTGAGAAAACTACAACGCAAGTGCTGCGAAACCACAGGGCAGTCTCGCTTGGTAGCTGGGTGAGTTCCGTATCACCCAGATCTGTCAACGCAAACGTCAGAGAGCAACTAGTTACAGTCACATGCATCAGAGGAAAAAGACAAAAATACAGGGAAACGTAAGATTAAATTTGTTGCTAGATAATTCTACTTAAATTAGTTATCATGATATTCAAAGTATAGGATTAAAATCTATCTAAAGTTAAATATAGATAAAATAGAACAGTAGTGAATAAAGTTGGTTTGGATTCAGTGAACTGAGGTAATTAAACATCTTATATGCTACGGAAACTAATCCTAAATTTATTAACACCTTCGACAGGTTTACTGATAGTAAATAGAGCAGAATAGAAGAACGAGGTTAGATAGAAAGGGTTAGAAAACAAGAACACCACGAAAATGTAAGTAGTTAATACAAATAATGAAAGCAAGATTGTTGATCATAAATATATTTCCAGCCGTTAAGCTGCGTAAGCTGCTAAAAGACCGTGTTTCGTCTAGCCGAAAACCTATTCGAACAACAAGATTATTTTTAAACAATAAAAAAACTACATGATCTATTTATCCTGCACTGAAAGAATTTCACTAAAATTATGGAAAGCAATCAGAAAATTAAGAAGATAGGATTTTGTTTGAGAAATGTTGTGGATCCAATATTATTTGCAAAGATCTCCTGTATGACTGATACTCGAAAAATAGAATAATTTAGAGGAAAACTGCTTGTTAAAATTTTAAAAGGATTGATGGCTATATAAAGTCCCGTAATACTTGAAAAAAAGCAGATTGAGGGTTCAATAATAGTTGAATTTCTATATGCATTGAAGCAATTTTCTTGGAAGTGATACCCAAGAATATTTTTCTTGTGAATCATGATTTTTAATGCCTTTTTCATGTGCATTTCGACATCTCGTTGATAAGTTGGTACGCCAGCATGCTCAAAATTATTAAATTCAAGGGATAAATATGT
>JASCZW010016596.1:0-18423 GCA_034211315.2 Aedes japonicus | reverse complement strand
CTTCTAAAAGATCCAATGCACGAGAATCCGAATGATGCCAATTTTCGGCTCTGATCAGTATACCATTTTGCCCATAGCTCTCCAGGCAAACCATTTGGCCCTGTAGTTCTCCAATTTCACTTTACTGATAGGCTTCAACTCAGATTGCTCATATTACAATTACATTCATCCAACTTATAATGTGCGGTATAAAATGTTATGTCCGGAATATGATTTTCACCATACTTGTGTTTGATACAAGATTCATTCAGTGCATGCACATGCTGAGCAAGTACTTGAAAATTGTCGATAAGAGATTGAAATTTATTGAACAAATTCTGAGGAAGATGACCTTCTGAAGGTCAAGTTTTCAGGGGAGCAATTGCCAGCTCTTTCGACAGAACCCAAGCAGGACCATATAAGCTTGATAGCTGGCCTTGGCATTGAGGAGCTCAGATTAAGAGGTAAAATACCTGAGGATAATACCATAAAATTGTTCCCACAAATGTTATGCGATTACCAATTTGAGGTAAGACAATACCAAAAATAATGCCTCTCAGGTATCCCCAAATAACAAGTTTTGTTATTCGAGAGATATTTTGCTTGCAATTCTTAGGTATTTTGCTTATGTATTTTACCTCCTAATCTAGGCTCTTTAATACCAAAGCCAGTTATCAAGATCAAATTTAGTTATTCATATGTTGTTGTTTCTGTTCGGGAACACGAAGAAGTTTGGTTCCGCGTCCCGGTCTTGAAGCATTCTTCGACGTATGGAGGGGTGTGAGTGTTTTTTATTCGTTGAGGCAAGCCACGTCAACCATTAGTTGTGTGAACAGTAATTAGTTTTTCATGGTATTCTCATGCGGTTTGAGGTGTCGCATGATGATGTTTAATGAAGTCTGAAGTTGGCCACTGCCCCGGGGCACATGTAACATAGGCAGATGTGTTTAATGTTGCGATTATCACTTAGTATGACCAGCAACGATCTATCCGTTTGATTTGAGGTGTCACTTTCGGTAATGATTGAAAATGAACACTTCCCTGGAAACATCCGGAACAACTGCTTGGTGTGTCAAAAGTTATCATGGGCAATCGGTATGACTAACAATATATTTTCCGTAAGGCTATCGCGTTACAAAAATTGTACTCGAAAAAAAATGCAACGGACAAAAATGGTCGCCAAAAATTAATTTAGGCCTGATATTTTTACTTTCAGGAAAAATAATGTATGGAGAAAATAATTTATGAATACCCAATTTTGATCTAGGTAATCAGCCTTGGTATTAAAGATCTCAGATTAAAAGGTAAAATACCTTAACAAAATACCTAAGAATTACAAGCAAAATATCTCTCGAATTACAAAACTTGTTATTTGGGATACCTGGGAATACCTGAGAGGCATTATTTTGGTATTGTCTTACCTCGATTTGGTATTCCCACAACATTGTACCAGTTCTATGGTACCCGAGCAGGAGAAAATAACGTATGAATACCTAATTTGGATCTTGATAACTGGCCTTGGTATTAAAGAGTTTAGATTACGAGGTAAAATACCTCAGGAAAATACCTAAGAATTACAAGCAAAATATCTCTGGAATACCAAAACTTTTTATTTTGAATACCTGGGAATACCTGAGAGGTACTATTCTGGTATTGTCTTACCTTAATTTGGTATTTGCATAACATTGTGGGAACAATTTAATGGTATTATTCTCACGTATTTTACCTCTTAATCTGAGCTCCTAAATACCAAACCAGTTATGAAGTTATTCGGTTCGGCTCGGGATACTATCCTCAGGTATTTTTACCTCTCATGCAGCGCTCTGAAATACTCTGGCCTTGGTATTAAGAGCGCTGCATAAGAGTAAATATCAAGTTATTCGTTCCTGTTCGGGTTAACGCTACTCATTAAATCCTGAGCAACACTTACGCCGTCTTTCATACACACTTTCATCCATCTTTTTGAAGCAATAAACTACTTTGAGAGCTGAAAAAGAGGTCGTTCCCGGATAATGCTAACTGTCTAAGCGAAAATTGAAACACATGTATGTGAACATCCTCATTTAAACTTTGCCAGATTGTCAAGCTCTGCAAACGCTATTCACCAAATCGTTACACATCAAATACTGAGCAACACTTTCGCCATCTTTCATACACACTTAAACCCTTGTCGTTTTTGAAGACCTTCCCTGTTTTACGGAGCTTGCCCTTCATAATTCCTAAGATTTTTTTCATTGGGCAAAGTTCTGGCGAGTTTAGCTGACTTGCCTCCTTCGGCACAAAACAACATCGTTTTCTTCATGACCGGTTTCACGGCACGGTGCTGACCCGTCCTTGAGAATACAGTGAAGGTAAACACATGCCCCATATGCATACCTAGAGGCATCGGCAAAACCATGAATCTTCATTGTCTCCGTTTAAGACACCACGACGGATCTTGGAATCTCGAAATTGTTCAAATGACTTAACGATGTAGGGAGTTCCGGCCGCCGCTGGAGTTGATCACCTTCTCCAGGGTAATCCTATCCAAGGATGGTAACCCCATGGATGATGATCTTTGCTTCGACGATCACCATTTAGACTAGTCCTAAATGATCAAATATCTTCGCTATTTGGGACAGGACACTCCGCTCCGCCACATTGTTTTGGCCATCCGTCGATTCAAAAGGCTTGTTGAACAAAAAAAGGCCTTTCTTTAAGTCTCAAAGCCTTAATTACTTCATTTGCACTGTAATCCTCGATAGGCACTAGGGTATCTTGGTTCATTTTAGGAATTCCTTCAAGCACATCCTCGGAGTTGGAACACCATTTTCGGATCGGGAACCAACCTTTCAGCATCAATGCTTCCAGGTCACAGTGTAACTTTTTAGTGGATTCAATCGTATCCGAACTAGACAGGAAGCCGTCCATGTAAGGATCTTAGAGGACCACCTCGGCCGCTTTCGAATAATATGTACTTACGTCACAGGTTAGCTGGGTTAGTGACCTCACAGCTACAAATGAAACTGCGGCAGTGCCGTAGGTAACGGTTAATAGCTCCAATTCCTTCATAGCTTCAGACGGGTGACCTCACCAGAATCAAGCCTGTGAAGTATTGACGAGAATTTGTCGGTATATATTTAATACATCTACGGTAAAAACGTAGATGTGGACCCGAAAACGTAGTACGATGCTAAACAGGTCACTTTGGCTACTTGATGATTTAAGGATACAGTGATGTGGTTGATTATACGTTTCGAGACCGGGAGGTCTTGCTTCCTCCTTCACTTCACGACAGTGGCTCAACGATTGGTATTCGTCGATAAACGCCACATACTCCTCTGCTGGCTAGTGATTTCGATATTGTTGTTCTTACGGAAACGTGGTTGCACACCGAAATCTCTTCCGTAGAATTAGCATGTAACTACGCTATTCATCGATGAACCGCAATGCATCTACCAGCAATCTGTGAAGAGGTGGTGGCGTACTGATTGCTGTAAAATTTGAGCTGAACTGCAAGGCCGTACATCTAGTGGATTGTGATAGTCTGGAACAAACGGCTGTTCGGGTTGTCCTTCCGCAATTTTCCTTATTCTACCAAACCGCTGTCTTGAGAGCTACGCAAGGCACTTGAAATCAGTCAACCAAATTCAAAGTCAAGTCGACCCCCGTGATGTAATCGTATGCTTTGGAGACTTCAATCTACCAAATATAATCTGGCGATTTAATGAAGAGATTTTGGGATACTTGCCAACTAATATGTTAACGGAACAGGAGCTTGCCCTAGTTGAGTCTATGTTATCAGTGGGCCTCTATCAGGTGAATGATCTTCAGAACGCGAACGGAATGCTACTTGACTTGGTATTCGTAAGTGATCCATGTATCATAGATCTCTTCGAAGCTTCATCTGCTCTTCTAGAAATTGACGCACATCATAAGCCATTCATTTTAACTGTGGACGCCCGTTCTCGTGAGGATGATTCTCTATCAGGCATCACGCCGCGTAATGAACTGGACTTCAGCCGCTGTGATTATCATGCCATAAATGCAATGATCGCCTCCCAAGATTAGAATCAGCTACTGAACAACAGTTCAATCGATGCCTCAGTTACTACTTTCTATGGAACTATCCATCAAATCATCCGGGATACTGTTCCTGAAAAACCTCTTAGGCCTTCTAAACAGTTTAGCCAACCTTGGTGGACGACACAACTCCGCATTTGTCGTAACCGCTTACGAAAGATCAGGAAATGGTTCTTCCGCAACAGGAATTCTACGAACACGAGAGAGTTGAAGCTTGCTGAAGAGGAGTACACTCATCTGCAACAGATTCGTTTCCGTGAGTATGTCGACAGCATCCAAGCAAATTTCAGACAAAATCCTTCTTCCTTCTGGACCTACATCAACAATCGTAAGAGTTCTGCCAGAGTTCCCGTTGATGTTTCCTACAAGTCTCATAGCTCTTGCTCGCCGATTACAGCTGCGAATCTATTCACCGAGTTCTTTCGTTCCGTACACGACGACAACCCACCTCCAGTGTCGCAGCAATTCTTGGAAAGTCTTTCATCGTATAACCTTCGACTTCCTCAAATCATTTTCAGTGATGACGATATTCAGAAAGCTCTCAGCTCAGATTCATGTAAAGGTCCTGGTCCTGATCTCATTCCGCCCGTCTTTGTCGAAGAATGTGCTCAGTCGCTGTCTGTTCCCGTTGCAGCGATTTTCAACCGATCCTTGATCGAAGGAGTATTTCCGGATGCTTGGAAACTGGCGTCAATAATTACTGCCTAGCGAAAGTTTTTGAGAGTCTATTGCACGACGTGCTGTATCCTGTCTTGCAACCTGTGATATCCGAGCATCAACATGGATTCGTAAATAAGCGGTCAACCACGTCGAATCTCATGGCATACACCCACAGTGTGATCAATGATCTGGAAAAGCGGCGTCAGGTTGACGCAATCTACGTTGACTTCTCAAAAGCGTTTGAAAGGGTACCTCACGTATTGGCAATTGAAAAATTGAACCGCCTGGGACTACCTTCTTGGATCATTCAAAGGCTGAAACCATATCTGTCTGCGCGCAAAGCTTTTGTCAAAGTGCACGATGCTAGGTCGAATGTATTTGATATTCCTTCCGGCGTCCCGCAGGGCAGTCATCTTGGTCCTCCGATATGCGTCCTCCTTATAAATGATATGTGCGATAGCCTCAAGTCTGGGAAACTGCTCTATGCAGATGACTTAAAGCTGTTTCGCGTGATTAAGTCGTTGTGGATTGCGGTGCACTGCAAGCTGATATTGAACGTGTTTCATCTTGGTGCGAAATGAACGGAATGCAAATGAATGCGGCGAAATGTAAAGTAATGACGTTCACTCGATGTCGGACTACTATATCTTTTGACTACGGGCTGAAAAACTTGTCATTAGAAAGAGTCACGTCGATGAAGGATCTTGGCGTCATATTTGATAGCAGGGTTGCCATTAGATTTTGAAAAATATCTGGCATGTCACAATCAAAAAATCTGGCAAAATCTAGCAATACACGAAAATGAAAAAATCTGGACTAACAATTGAAAATGGTCAAAGAGGTTTTACAAATGATGATAGGCCCTTACAAATGTTGTCATAAAATGTGTCAATTTTTGACTCATATACTCGCATTCTTTAGTATCAGTCAAACGTGGAATTACACTATATGACCAATGCCAAATATTTGACGGATTACCTATTACCTATACCTATGCCCGTAAAAATTCTTCTCACTTCGAAGAACCTTTCATATATTCTGTCAAATTAACAAAGCGAATCAAAACAAAAACAAAGATTCTTGTACAGAAGAATGGAAGAATGTATTGCAAAGTGCAAGGTGTCAGGTGTAGCTGGAACCAAGGAGTTATACAATAGTGAGCCAATTTGAAATCGCTAGTTTTCTATTGATTGTTGGTGTCAGTGCCAATTGGTTTATTTTGCTTCATGGACCTTAAACAGCACAACTCAAGTAGAATTGGTAAAAAGTGGGATCTTGGAGTTTACACATATTATTAATTTGAGGGTTTTAGGTGGACAAGCAATTGCCAGAAATAATAAAAATCTTGGTTAATCTCAAAAATCTGTAATCTTTACATACAGATATCTGTATGGAAAATATGAAAAAAAAAATTGTGTCAATCTAGATAAATGTGCATGTGGTAACCCTGCTGTGAGGCAATGCACGGTGGTCAAAAACGAGCCAAAAAACGGATCTTTTATGGCCGCTAGTTTCAGTCCCTTAGGATGAGCATTTCTAGTGTAAAAAATCACGAGAAATCGATTGGAGATGGTTTGAGCCACCGCACGATACGGGAAGTTGTCCATTTTGCCCGATTCTCCTCACGATTATACCTCAAACTCATATGTCATTTAGTTTTATACATTGATGTCACCAATATTACTCTCATTTGCACTGTACCTATGTAAAATTATTCGGAGAATCGAATGAAGATGACACTGCTTTGATTTGACCTTCGGAAGTGGTCCATTTTACCCGAATTTCCCTCATACTTGAGAATACTTTAATAACATAGGGTTTTGAGAATTGGACCCATCACTATTATCCCCATTTGCACTGTACTTATGTTAAATTGACCACAGAATTAAATGAAGATTATACTGCTTTCGTTAGATCTTCGGAAGTGGTTCGCTTACCTGAATTCCTCTTGTACTCTCATACTCTCATACTAACCCAACTTAAAACAAAACAAAAACTGAGTATTAAGGAGTGTATCGAAAAGTAGTTATAAACATTCGATGCGTTATTACGCATAAACTACTGTATATATTTTTAGCGTGTAAGCGCCATTTGCTTTGTTTACATGTCAAAAATGATTATTCGGTTCATTCATTTCCGTTGATAAAGTTGTATTCAAAATGTCGCGAATTGAATTTGAGACTAAAAAGAAAATTCTGCACACTTGGTGCACCGAAAAGGGTGTTACTTACAACCAGATTGCGAAAAGAGTAAATGTTCACAAATTTTTTTATTTATTTATTTATTTATTTATTTATTATTATTATACTTCATCTGACTATCCGTCTTAATGAATATTAAATATTGAAGGGGAAAAGCCTGTGAGCAAGGCGCAAAAACCCCATATCTTCTTATTACATATACATGGAGAACACAAAACTTCTTAAAAGTATACATAACACAAAATAAATTAATGACATGAAAATTCTAATTCGTGGTCTAGTAATAAAAGTAATTGTCCTCAGCACATAAGTCAGGTCTCGTCAAGTCCTCGTCGAACATCCGCCAAAAATTCCGAAAGTCTTCGCTTAAATGTTTCAACAGATGCATTGAAGTCGAACAGCAAGTACACCTGGTTGAACGTAGCTGACATAAAGCGGATGGGATCGTGCTGACCATACAAAGCATTGCGAGATTCAAGCATCAAGAAATCACGTTGGCGAAGTATTCGTTCTGGGGCGTATATATTCAGCTGCTCAAGGATCCTCGGTGAGTCCATATCGCCAAAAGAATCTTGGCTACAAAAACAGATTGCGCAGTACTTCTCCTTTTTTCCAAGGTTTCTATGCCTAGCAATCTGCATCGGTCCTCGTAGTGCGGTAAATTGAGCGGATTTTGCCATGGGAGATCCCGCAGAGCATACCTGACGAATTTCCGTTGGATTGATTCAATCCTAGCAATCCAGATCGATTGATAGGGACACGCAAACCACAGCATTGGATTCAGGATCGACCGCACAAGAGCACAATAAAGGGATCGAAAGCATAGGGGGTCACGAAATTCATTTGCTATTTTGAAGATGAATCCCAGCTGTCGGTTTGATCTGGAGATAATATCGTCATAGTGTGATCGAAAGGTAAGAGCTGGGTCAAGGATAACTCCCAAATCCCGTACTTGACGAACATGTTCTAAAGGCTGACCGTCGATGATGTAATCAAAAACAATGAGCTCATGTTTTCTGTGGAACGAGATGACGTTGCACTTGTGAATGCTTAGTGTAAGCATGTTTCTAGAACACCATTCAGCAAAACAGTTCACATAATGTTGTAGTGTAAGGCAGTCTTGAACGTTTGTCACAACCATATAAATTTTTACGTCGTCAGCATAAGATAATCGGCAAGCTGGTGGCAGCACTGAAGAGAGTTCATTGATGAAAATGTTAAACAGTAGAGGCCCCAGGTTGCTTCCTTGTGGCACACCTGATAAATTAGTAAACGGTTCAGAGGATTTATTTCCAATCTTAACAATCAGTTTCCGATCTGCTAGATATGATCTGAACCAGCTGGTCAATGATGATGCGATACCTAATCTATCCAGTCGTTTGAGCAAAATCTCATGATCAACACGATCAAAAGCAGATTTCAGGTCGGTATATACAACGTCCACTTGTGTTCCATGATCCATTGCGCGCACGCAGAAAAGTAAATTGGACGAGATTCGTAGATGTTGATCTCTTGGGATAAAAACCATGTTGATCCAAGGAAATGTGGTTCTTACAGGAAGCAAACAGCATATCATTAATGATGATTTCAAATACCTTGGAGCAGGTGCACAGCGACGTTATTCCACGATAATTCTCGATGTTTCGTTTATCACCTTTTTTATGCACAGGGAACATGATGGAGAGTTTCCAGCTAGAGGAAATCTTTGCTGCTGCAAAGAGATGTTGAACAACAGTGTCAAAGGATGAGTCAGAGCATCACAACATCTCTTCAAAATGCATGAAGGGATACCATCATGGCTAGGTGAGAGGAATATTTCAGTTTGTTGATGGCAGCTTCAACGTTCTGAGGAGTGACCTGGACATTTCCTAGTGAGCAGACATCGCGCGGTGTTTCTATACATGCATTTTCGACTTGAGCAGGAGATGACGTGGTGTCATTGAAAGCAGACTTGAAGTGTTCAGCAAACAGATTGCACTTATCGGATGCAGTACTGGCGAGATCGTTACGTAGAAACATCTCAACTGGTAATCCATTATCCTTACGTTTGGAGTTCACGAATTTCCAGAAACTTTTAGGATTTTTCTTAGTTTCTCTTGCATACGTAGAGTATAACGTTTGTACAAGAAGCAGTTGTAAGTCCGATATCTGCTACTTGCTCGATTGAAAGCCTGCTTAGCGAGTGGGCAACGAACTCTACAGTAATTTCGAAGTGCTCTCGATCTCATACGCTTTAAATGTCGCAGGTGTGTATTCCCCCAAGCCGGTTTTTGATTAGGTCTCCGCATAGGGACATAATCAGCGATAATGGTATGCATTATGCAGGTGAAACAACCAACAGCGTCATCAACATTTTCCATGGATTCCAAATTGGACCAGTCCGTACAAAAAAGTGCTTCTAGCATTCCTTCAAAATCTGCTCTGCAGAAATCAAAACTCGGTTCATCAAAAACATCTTCAAAATCGATACCTCGAGATACGTTGACTTCGACTATAAATGGAGGATGATCGGCGTCGAGAAGTGATAAAGGTTCCGCAGCAGCAGATAACGTGCATCGCTCGAGTGTCATCTCACATGCCAAAGCTAAATCCAAATAGCGACCGTTTCGGTTGCTGATTGTGTTGATTTGAGTTAAGTTATAAAAACTGAAGCCATCAAGTAACGCAGCACAAGCAACAGAGATGTGCGACTGCACGGCCGCTACCGTAGGATGACCGTTCCTCGAAGAGTCCCAAATTAGGCCAGACTGATTGTAATCACCAAGAAGAAGAAAGTGATCGTTGGCCCCAACGTTCGATATAACTGCTCCAATAGAATCAATATGGTTTGCTATGCTGCTTAAATCAGCTTTTCGGTTAGGTGGAAGATATATAACTCCGATGCTAACGGAACAGTTAGGTAATTTCAACTTTACCCAAAGCTGCTCGAGTGAAACATTGACAGGAGTTGGATCAATGCAGCAATTCAGATCGGCTGATACAGCAATCAGTACACCACCGCCACGAGACTTTTGGCTGTTTGTTTGGCTGCGGTCGTTTCTGAAGACAGTATAGAGCATTGCCAAATAATTGCGATGAAAATATTTGCTCATTTAACCATGTCTCAGTAAATACGATGACATCATACTGTGATTCAGAGGTAGCGAGAAAAACGTCATCAATTTTTGTCCGTAAACCTCGTACGTTCTGATAGAATACACTCAACTTATCGTCGATACCGCTGTTCACTATTTTATTGCGGATCGCTGGCGGGAATGGCTCGACTACGGTGAGGGGTTCGAGGGCTTCCACAATGCTATTCTCGGTGCGTCCCGGTATTCGGCTAACACTAGTTGTTTCTTGAGGTGCTGTTTTCAAACTTCCTTGAAATAAGCTGGAATCGGAGAGCGAATCAGGTCTTGTCGAGCTTGTAGGAAAGTTGTACTTGCCTATAGTTGCGTTTTGGAAGACCCTTTCCCCACACCCATACGTAGGGCCGGGACGGCTGCAGGTCGCTGGCGGGAATGGCTCGACTACGATGGGGGGCTCAAGGGCTTCCCATAGTGCTGAGTTCCGTGCGTCCCGGTGTTTGGCTTAAAAACCATGCGTGTGAAGGTGCATCCAAAACCGGTAGAAATATGCTGGAATCGGAAAGCGAATCAGGTGTTGTCGGGCTAACAGCAAAATCGTACTTGCCTTCAGTAGCGTTTTGGAAGACCCTCTCCCCACACCCACACGTAGGGCCGGGACGGCTGCAGGTCGCTGGCTGGAATGGCACGACTACGGTGGGGGGATCGACTAAATTCGGTGCGTCCCGGTGTAAAAACAAGTGGTTGAATGTCATAACGTGGAGCATCAAATCGTTTTCCTTTGCAAATTATTAACGCTGCATCGCAACTACCGGTGGAGTACCCGTTGTTGGCGTCAGAAATATAGCGGAGGGCTTCGAAATTTTTGAGTTGAATATTCCTCAAACTCACGGAACATTATGCCTTCCGGCCAAGTCGAAGGGTCAAGCGCGTTTGTCTTCAGTGAAGGGTCCAAACCAATTTTGAAGGAGATGAAGGTCATGTTGCTTGTATCTCTCGCCTTTGGCCACCAGTTTGATAACCTCTGGGTCTTGGGTCAAATCGAGGTTTGCTCGAATCAGTGCCAAAATTTCCTCGTTGGTGACATCAGGACGTATTCGAGACAAATAGAGCCAAAATTTGTTCACTGGTTGAGCGGTGATTGAAACGGATACTGTATTCTGGTCAACATGCTTGGAACCAGATTGACATTCGAACGCCTTTTGCTCTAAATCAGGTCCACGAGGTCGTTTGGCAGCTCGAGTTTGTCCGATTTGGGGCCATTGCCTGATCGCTGGTGATTGCATACACGGTTCGGGCTTATGCGATAACATCTTTATCTCCGTATGTAAACTACTGATTGCCTCAGTGAGATACACCAACGGAGATTTTTCATCAGCCGCCTTAGTAATAGAACGGAGATGTGAATTTTCAAATAGCTCAGCACATTTATCGCACATCAAAACAAGTTTTGCGATGCGGCGTGAAATAGCCTAAAAGTGCCCGTGACACATTTGAACATGTCATATGGAACATGCCACCGCAGTATCCTCGGCATGTGACAAATTCTATGCCAGTAATCGCTTCATCGCACTTGGCGCAATTTTTGATTTCACTCATCGCTACACACGTGGTTTATCGTAATCGCCTTAAAGTATGTACACGCAATACAGCCACAACAGCACAACGGGGACGGAAATTTACTCCAAACAATAACAATGGTGACGATTATTTGCCAGAAGATAAAAGGCAAACGAATGAAAACGATGAAACGATGAAACTGCAAATTGCGAATGGTACGGCACATACAATGATCGATGCTATCAACAGTTCGACACTAAACAATCAATTATATCACTTCGTCAACAAATAAAATCGAACAAGTGTCGAAAACACAACTTAAATTGTAAAATCGAAGGCGCGAAACAAAGCACAGCTAGCACACTAATATACTCTCTCACTAAAATGTTCAGTAAGTGTAAAACGCATCATCGAAAAGTTTGGTAAGGAGTGCTCCCTCAAGGGTTTACCAAGAAGTGGCCGGAAACCCGGCTCCAGCAACCCCGATTTGGACCAAAAAGTTGTGGATTATATTCAACGGAACAAATCTGCCTCTACTCGCGATCTAGCCAAGAAGTTCAGGCCCAGCATCGGAATGATTCAACGAATCAAGCGCAGGAATGACTTGAAGACGTACAAAAAGCAGAAAGTGCCCAAACAAACTCCGGAACAAAAGTCTCGTGCCAAAACCAGGGCTCGAAAGCTGTACAGCTGCATTTTGGACAATGTCGACCAGTGCATTTTGATGGATGACGAAACATACGTTAAAGAAGATTCAAGAACGCTACCGGGGCCGCAGTTTTATACTAAATCTGTTGGGGAACGTGTGCCAACCGCAGATACGACTGTTGCGATGGAGAAATTCGGTCAGAAGGTGCTCATTTGGCAAGCTATTTGCACATGTGGCTTGCGTTCTTCAATTTTCTATACAAAAGGAACTATAAATGCTGAGATTTATCAAAAGGAATGTTTGAAGAACAGGTTGCTACCATTGTATAGAAAGCACCAGTCCCCTCCTCTCTTCTGGCCAGATTTGGCATCGGCACATTACGCCAAATCCACTCTATAGTGGCTGACGGAGAATAACATCAAGTTCGTAGAAAAAGACATCAACCCACCAAACTGTCCCCAGTTGCGACCGATCGAACGCTATTGGGCAATAGTCAAGCGTATATTTAGAAGGATGGTACAGTGTCCCAAAACATGACCGATTTTAAGAAAAATTGGGCAGCGGCATCAGGAAGTGCACAAAGGTCACTGTGCAGAATTTGATGGCAGGTGTCAAATCAAAGGTACGGGCATTCTACAGAAATGAACATGATGACTAGTTTTTCCGTTTGGATCTTTTGTAAACATGTTAAGCTATAATAAACTGAAATAGTATGTTAATTTTAACCATGTTTTCCTGCCTATTTTATTATTTGGAAGTTTATAACTACTTTTCGATACACTCCTTAGTTCCCATGCTAGTTACTCACGACCAGAAATTCAAATTATCGCTCAAGGCTCGTATAAACCACGTATCGCTCAAACAACTTTTTGCTGAGCAGCCCATCGACAATATTATCAGCTCTCATTGATCGCTGATAATTTATTATCCTCTCCCATCCAAGCAGGAAAATATTGCTCCTTCAAGATCGGTGAGAACACTTGATCATCTCAAACATTTAGAAGGTTCCACAGCTTGCATCACCTGTTCGTGTAACTCATAGCAGAAATTCAAACGGCAATGGCTGTTTTGGTGTTCGTAAAACGCGCAAAATCGGGTTCTCGAGAAGAGTGAAAATTCATTATCGCCTGAAAAGTAAATCCGAAAAGGAACGAAATTATTGGCTCTCTTTATAGAGTGAAAAGATATTATCATCGTTGCTTTTCTCACGAGAATTATTTTGCTTGATCAAATATCTCTCGCTCTTTGTGCCGATCTGGTCTTTCTCAGCAAGGACGAAAAGGAACATTTTTCTTCTCAGATCAGCGAAAATTTCAATCCCTGTTCACGACTGAGTAAAAGCAACTCTCGTACTGAGTTAGAGCTCACGGCCGAGTGTTTTCTTGATTGTCAAATTCCTGGAGTGAAAAACTCAGCCACCATTTTCTTGTGTTCGAATATTCAGAAAGCAAAATGCTGACGAATAAAAATCTTTCAGATGCATATCTGAACTCCAAGAGGGGTAAGAAACGTGTTTTTCAAATCATATCTGCAACAATCGATAAAAATGAAAAGAAGTACAAGAAATCGTTAAAACCTGGATGAAACAATTTATGCGCCGTTGGATTCGCTGCCGTAGCCGAACTAGATTCATGGAAAGGGAACAGGAGTGACTTGATTGCGATTTCATGGTGAGTATATTATTCAACTGGTATTGGAAAGGAGGCAAATTTAGCGCCTCTTTAAGCTCAATTGATAAGGATGTGGCTATACGCACTTGCAAATTGTAGATGTCTCCACCGTAAGTAAACAATGGGACCGTCCATGGATGGGACAACTACTGTTAAGCATAGCGTTCGCCATAGCCGTGCAGTGTTTCATAAAATGATTAACTCTCTGCCTGTTTTTGTGGTCAATGTGACTCCAGCAACTTTGACACGCTATATCTTTATAGTATCTGAACCGACTTTGGATTTTAGTTCAGGAGATGATAGAGGCACTCTCTAACTCAAACTCGAGAATGAGTTGGTTTTAAATAACTTGAAAATAATGGTGATAAAATAATTTTCTTGGAAGTATCTTTAAAACTAATAATGGGGCTAGCACAAGCTAGAGGCAATTATTTTATACTTCTCCATTGTACGGTAAAACTCTAACATTCTAAAATTATGGTTCTAAAAATTGTTGGACAGACAAAGGGTTGAGATATTACATAACTGTGTGTGTGTACTGTACATATCATAAGCCTTATGCCATTTTTATCATACCAAATTGCAAAACAGGTTGCTGATCAATAAACTCCATTTCATCAGGCTGGCTCTTCAAATACACTTCGTGCTACAGAGCAGTGCGAAAGAAGCGGCAGTGGACGAAAACATCTGGCATTCCAGAACCTTTCAGAAAGCGTCAAGGACAGGCGAAGTAGGCATCTATCTAAAGAGCCACTCGAAAGGCTTTTGCGATCGGCGGAAAAAGCTGCTCACCACAATTCTTCCTCAGCCACAGCGAAGCTTCTAAAATATCTCAGAACGAAAGGTGACAAGTGGGTTTCTGATATGATACAGAACCTTAAGCAAACCGAAAAACTTCACGAACCTTCAGCAGAAATGTCTCTAATGTTGAAAACGCGGCTTAGCCTCAGTAAACGGAAGTACCAGGCTGTTGTGAAGTTCTCCAAGAAGTTCTTGGAAATAAAATGTTGAAGCCGTGGGAAGATGTAATGCAACTTCGCAATGAAACAATCCCTGAAATTTCAGCTACGAACTGGGATAAGTGTTATCTATCCATTCAAGTGTAGTTGAGGGATATGATTGCCAACGATGTTACAAGAATGATCCAAATTGAGGAAGTTGGATTAAAGATGAGTGCACTTTCTGAAGGTGTGGCGAAAACAAAAGTCGATTGTGTTCTGTACTGCTGGATTGAATTCCGCAACAGGGTTCCCGCATTATGATCAAGCTAAGATCTTGGCAAAAGATGACTCCCTACTCACAAAACACATAATGTGTCTTAATTTGGTAGCCAAGGGCGAAGAATTGTGGGGTAACCCAAGTCCCCAGTCAGATGTTTTCTGTCGTGCACTGTCTATGAGCTGGGTAAAAGAAACCGCAGATGTGACGAAAAGCATGTTCACTGCTTTCATAGACGAAGTTAACAACATCAACACGGAACCAATCATTGTAATTTCGGAGAACATAGAACTGCATGTATCGCTTTGGATTGTGTACACCCTTATTGACGGCAAAGCGGCCAATGCATTAGTAGGTAATCGAAACACGCATGTCTGTCCATTGATTGGCTGCTTCGACAATGCCAATCCACATGTTATGACTTCGTATTATCACGTTAGATTAAACGTGATTTAGATGTGTGTTCTTTACAGAATTAAAAAAGCCAATTCCTATAACTAATCGAAAAAATTAGTTCGTAAAACAATGCGTAATATATGAGTTTACTCAAGTATTAGGGAATTCAGGTGAAATGGACCTCTTCCTAACGTCAAATCAAAGCAGTATCATCTTCATTCGATTCTGCGGATAATTTTACATGAGTACAGTGCAAATGAGGGTTATATTGGTGACATCAATGTATAAAACTAAATGACATATGAGTTTGAGGTATAATCATGGGGAGAATCGGGCAAAATGGACAACTTCCCGTGTCGTGCGGTAGCTGAAACCATCTCCAATCGATTTCTCGTGAACTAGAAATGCTCATCCTAAGGGACTGGAACTGACGGCCATAAAAGATCCGTTTTTGGCTCGTTATTGCCCACCGTGCAATGTATGACTGAAACATGATAGTTACTTAATAGTGAAGTCTGTGTTAGTGACACCCTTGAAAATCGATTGGAATCAATTTTAAGACAATAAGACATGGTTCTTTATTCGGCCGGTTATTCAATTTTTATTGCTAAAAACTAATTTTTGTATTATTGCAACCAATTGCTAGAAATATTTTCAATTTATTGATGCAACGGTTTAGATCATTTAATTAGGATTGAATAAAGTTAAAGGTTTTAAAACAGACCATTATTGTTCTTTAAATTTTTGAATTTCCAATTTGCACCCCCAATTAGTTGACGAACGATTTCAACCACGTAAAAAGTTAGTTCAATTATTCTCTTTGATAAAAAGTCCAAGATAACACAAATCGGTATAAATATAGCTGAGAATTAGCACTTTAAAAAATATTCTGTTCCTGGTATTTTACGGGTTAAGCAAAACTAACGACAACTTCACGTAAATAATCATAACATTTTTCGATGCAAACTTACATTCAATAGATGTACGAGTATTTTCTTACCTTCTTGTTTTTTTTTCAAGCATGCTTTAAATATAATTCGCGTTCCAATTTTGGTTTGATGAGAGTTTTAAAGATCATGATTTAGCTAGAGCTATTCATAAACTACGTTGATTTTTCTGGGGGGAGAGGGTTCTGACCAAAGTCTACGTTCCATACAAAATTTAATAAAAAAATGTATTGAGAAAAGTCTACGGTTGGGGGAAAGGGGAGGGTCTGTGATTTCAAAAATGAGTCTACGTGGTTTATGAATAGGCCCTGAAATTTGTAGAACGCTTTATAGCCAGGATAAAACTGGCAATGTACCTTCGAAACAAACTCAAATATCTCCGGCAGAAAGCGTCTAAAGCAAACATTTGACATGTTTTTCTAAGACGAGAACCTTATTCTATCACCAGAGGCTCACGCATCCTCTTGAGTCAACCCTGACTTTATCCAAGGAATGTGGTTCATCTGCTGCAACTGGCAGCAACAACAAAAACTCTTCAACCATCCTCCCAAAACGCCACAACAAACGATCGATTAGTGATCCATTCTTCATGATCATCAGTTTTCGGCGGCCAATTGTTCGAAACCGAGATCCATTTCATTGAGAGATGCCTCCGTGCGTGCTACCGTGTCCGTTCGGAACTGGGACGCGTCTCCGAGGAGTCACGCACACGATGCCGGTGCCAGATGAGTCTTCCCGCAACGCTTCTGATGGCAGCCCTAGATTCGGAACGGACGGACGGATGGACGGACGGGCAGCCTCACTCGGCAGCATCGACGGCGTGTAGATGGTATTTTAATTATAATTGTAATATAATTTAAAACGGACAACGAAAAACTGCTCGCGGCAGACTGGTCGGTTCTACGACGACGGTCAGATTTTGGAGATCTTGAAACGACGTGCGGAGAGGTTGCGCATATCCAGAGATTAACCCATATGCGCACATGGTACTCATTCATTGAGGGATTTTTTTTCGGAGGGTCCGAGTTTGCGTTTTTTTGGTTTTCGTTGCTTTTATTCAAAACCCTCAGGGCTAAGCACGGCAGCTACAGCAGCTACAGCAGCGCTATGTGGTCAGTACCAATGAACGTCCAGGTCGTCGTCATCATTGCGAGGAATCCGAAAGAGGTAGTTATAATGATATAAAAATGAGCAGTTGCGAGTGAAATATATTTCGGGATTATAGCACGAAAAGTCATTTGGAAAACATTGTAATGAGCAGCCGTTGTTTATGGAAAGTTTCTGCTTCGGCTTATTGCGGATGAAGTGCCAGGGGTGATTTTTCGGAGCTGGATTATGTCTACTTTTAAGCTCGGAGTGGAATGATCAAGGTGGTGATTATGAATGAATATGATTCGCCTGCTTTTCGAAACTCGTTTGCTGATTTCACCGGGCGCTCATTTGGGATTTGTTGAAGTGAGGTTTTAAAATTTACTAGCCAATATTGTATCGTACGTGACAGGCGTGAGTAAATTGTTTCTCTTTCTGTAGGGCTCACTAAGAAGAATCTCAATCAAAGATGAATCATATGAATGTGCGTCAATAAAAGTCCAATTGCTTGCATCGATATTTTTGGAAAACTTCGAATTTGTCATTGATCATTAATTAGTTCAAATGGAACTATTGCACAATCCCATGTATTTAAACAGAACAGATCCATTCCAGCCACCAATCACCAAAAAAAAAGCTTACCGGAAAGGTCAGCCAGTAGCCAGTTGTTGCGCGCTAAAACTAAGTATGTGCATCTAATGAGATTAATGACGGTAAATCTCCATTGCACGAATTGGTACCAAGCTAGATCTTTCATAAGTCCGACCCGGGATTAGAGTTCACTCGTATGAGCAGCTGGCAGACTCGGATACCCTCGAGTGTCTTGTTTGCTCCTGGTGGCTAATGGCCTCATGATCGCTATAGATACGGCTAGCCCGATTGAGAAGGTGGCCGACCGCGCGTGCACTGCCCGATCCGGAGGCA
>JASCZW010016595.1:0-18436 GCA_034211315.2 Aedes japonicus | reverse complement strand
GTTTTTCTCGATCAATGCAACAGTAATCGCTTCATACGAAATTCGCATGGAACGAGCCCCGACCCTGGCTTTGTGGTTCATAGTTCCGATCGTGCGGGAAATCGAACGGATAATTTCCTGAGTGTAGTTTTAATTATTGCACGCTACACGGATGATTTTCTTCAACAGAAATATACCTGAATTTTGCATGCCACTGCCGGCAATCACAATCCGGTATGCACAACTAGAAATCCGCTGAACGAACTCAACCGACATGGTCGGCCCCTGATTCGAGTCGCAGTTCGCATTGGCGTAACTACTGGGGGTGCCTAGGGGCCAGGCCCCCCAGGATTCTGTAGGCCCCCCAGGATTTTTTCCTAATATATTTCTAATTTGAAATGAAACACTATTCATAATTTCTAACGAATTGTAGGGTTTTTTTTGTTTTTGTACTTTTGCTTTCTCCAGAAATTGTTTGAACGAGTTACTATTTCTGAAGGAGTAAAGTGCACATACCCTCTTCCCCACACTTTTATTATATCCCACTGTACCTTATAGGATAAAAATTCGGTACATATATCAAGAAAACCATAGTTAACGACCATTAGATCCATGAGAATTCCGATATATCAACATTACATCCATTTGCTAGAACCAAAGATGTGAAGAGAAAGTATCGATAGGTCCTAAAGCGCTCGGCAGGTTATGTAATTGAATAGAATTAGTTTGAAATTGAGCATACGGCTTTTGTTAAGCAGTATTTAGAAACAAACGTGCTTGATCGTGCTCAAATACCGTCAAATGCACATTATGGTTCTTGCGATGTGAAATCTCTGTTTTTACACTCCCTAAAGACCACATGTGATGGAAGCCAAATTCCAATTAGAGGTTTTTGAAAACACAACTTCTCATTTTTACCAGTAGTGGTTTTTCTCGTCGTTGTTTACTTAACAACCTCGCAGAGAAACCCGGTAAGATGTCGTATGCTGATCCTCTTAACAGCATGTTTTGGCGGAAACCCAATCATTGAATATATACACTATTAATTTTTTTTTAAATGCGTTTGCTTCGAAACACTGCTTAAAAAAAGCCCAACGCCTGTGCCCTAAACAATTCTTAATTCTAATAATTCAATTCTATTAATATTAAAACCACTAGACCCATAACTAAAATAATAGCGACAGTTAAATGTAGAGCCTGTTATGTTGAAACATAAGATTTGAAACACTTTTCTGTGTACGTATTTTAATTTTATTATTCAAAAAGGTTTTACAATAATGAGTTTTGTTTATAAGCGCATTTTAGAATTCACGGTATTATTTTCTCTTGTACGAACAATTTAGTAGAGTATAGACTCCCACATTGATTAAAAGTTTCGAAGCTAACGAATGTCCATAAGCAAAATATGGAGATAGAAGTTTATTCATTAACGATAATATTTTCGAAAATGTAGCTTTCCCAAGTAACAATTCAAATGCAAATTGGTTTTATTCATGTTCTATGGTAGTTTTATAAAAGCATTATGGAGATCATCTGGTTTTATCAGGGCATTTTCCAAGTTAAGGTGATTGTAATTGATTAACAGTTCTTAGGAGTGATTAAAGAACACTTGAAGAAACCTCCATAAAACTACATCATTTATAAGTGTAATTCACCTTATAAGTAATTTTATAAGATACTTGATTCCCCTCTCAAGACATCGTTTCGCAACTTTCATAAAACCTGATAAAAGTTTTGAAAAAGTTTATATGACATTCTTCTTTAAGATAAATGTATCTTGAAAATGCTGCCATAAAACGCTCTTAGAACCATTTGATTTCGAATAAGAGCACATACTTTGAGAAAGAACATTATGTGAATAGTAAACAAACTGGACGATGGACGCCCATAGGTGAAAGAAAATATAAAATAGTAGATCGTTCAAGTGGAAATTCAATAAAAACCTATCCAATATATTGAGTACTCCTTCATATCAGCCATCAACGACCAATATTTTTTTTACCATCGCTAGATTCCATTGGTTTTGCAGCCTACTGAGACTTATCAGAAGGGTCTATGCGTTAAGCGTCCTATTTTTTGTAACGAATCAAATTAAATGGTCAATGTGTCGGCAGTTGAAAACCGAAAAACATAACTCTTGATAAACCTAACGTCCCAGGTAGTGCGTTATCGCAATGCGTTATCGTATTTCCACCACCGTTAAATCTAAAGTCGGAAGTAGTGCGCTGGAATCGCTCAGTGATCTACTACACAGCGCACTTCTTCCGACGTTAGGTTAAGCATATAGATCAAGAGGAAAAATCATGTTTCGCTCAACAGATGTTTCCGCCATAGAGGCAATAATACTATCTGTTATTATTCCCAAAACCATTGTCAGCATATTCAAGTTAATTTTTTTTTTATCGACTTCCGCTGGTGAATAAAAACAATAAATTATAAGCTGTAATTATGACTAAGAAAAACAATTATGCATAGGCACTTTTGATTTGCACGTTCACATTTTCTTTGTTTATGATGTGCCTTTTTCACACTGATCTTATGGCTATATTATGAAAGAATTGTTTACCTTTAGCAATTCAAACAAGTTTTATTCAAACGTAACTTATCGTTTTCAAGAACAGAAAAAATAAATATGAACTTATCGCGCTCCTCAAAAAATCTGTTACTCTTGTGCAAGCAATATAAGTTTTGTTTGCGTTTTTTGATAGTTTTCGATAAAACCATTGGAAAAATGGCAAGCGTGGCTATTCTGGATTCCCTCGGAATGGTAGTCATTTTCATAAGTATGCAACAAAACTCTAATTTTTCCAATGGTACGAACAAACAATGCTGTTTAAAATACATTTTGAAACATAAAATGGATTGTAGACACAATTTATTCAAGATCTAACAATTTATCAGCCTTTTCACCTAATAGTTAAATTTTCTACTATTTGTTTTATTTTTTAAATAAGTCAGTGTTCTAGCAATAATTCAGAGGCGCATTAGAATTTTCGAACTTTTATGTTATGAAACACCAATAAACTGAATGTCGCATGAAAAATTCATCAAACGCAGGCAAAAAGGAGATGCATTTATGGTCACCTTGACAATTAATTTACATACGTATCCACTTTGGAAGAGAAATATAGTAGCTTCTACTCAACTATAAACAAAAAAAAAGTCCCCATTTAGCAGAACGGAATCTTCGAAGCATATTTGTGACAGACTGGAAGTATTCTTAAAGAGGAAAATTATAAAACTATCAAAACTTGTGGTAGTTTTATCATAGTTTTAAGTATGTCTTGAATGTCATTACAAGTATGCACCGATAAAACTATCAAGTTTTAAGCGAACCTTGGGAAATAGTCTTGAGAACCTCCTGTTGTATGGGCCTTTTGGAACATAAGAGGGTTTTATGGCTGTTTTATCGATGTTATGTAGAATATCTAGCTTTATGCGTGGTTTTATCAAATGAGTCTTGAAAACTTCTTCAAGTGTACCTTAAAATTGAATTTGTTACTTGGGTTAGAAGTAAGGTAAACATGTAATCAGGTAAATTTCTGAAATCATAACAGTTATTGAGGTTGACTTCAGTACCAGTAGTAGTCGATATAGATTGCATAATGGGTATGTATGTCAGATTTTATCAAAATTCACTTCGCATTTATTATAACTGTTGTCTAACATTTATACTTAAGATTTCTTTAAAGGATTTGATTTTCAATCAAAAGGTTCTATTTTTGGCTGAAATAGTTCCTAGTAAACAGTGGTGGCCAATATAATCAATACATCTACAGTTTTTCATATAAAACAGTCATATTTGACACTCTCTATGTCTAGACAATAGAAGTAACCTGAATTTCAAACTGTGTTGAATTTATAAACTGTGCTTCAAAGTCTTTAGAATTACCACCATATTTGAAAACTTTATTTACTCACCAATGTTTGAAAATTTTATAACCATTTATTTTCTTTTTCAAATTAGTTTATTTCAAAAGAATAAATATTTTGCCAAAGAACTGATTCTTGTTCAACTTTTCAATTTAAAATTATTTAAAAACTAATTTTTGGCCAAACCTTCTAACAAGGCAAATCTGATGCCATTATGTAGACTGTACTTGAAAATTTAAAAATTCAAAAGGGTGCATTTGTTATTTTCCCTATACTGTAGTTGTTAATCTCTTTTGCTATACCTTCATAAAATTTCGAAAAATTTCCATGGAATTTCGATGCCCTAGAATACTATCAATCTCAAACAAAATCCTAAGTTTAACCTCAAATTCCCCATGGATATTTCTTTCGAACTGCCGTGAAGTTCTCAAAAGGTTTTGATGAAATAAACCTCGGAAATCTCCTTCAAAATTTTTTAACTCTCCTTAGAAATTTAGCTCGATATAACTTATAAATTTTCATTGTATTGTTCATAGTATTCCACTGTAAAACAAACTTGGTTGATGATTTGCTCACAGATCTTTCAAAGAGTTATTCAATAAGAAATTTAAATTGAATTCCATTGAATGGCTTTAAAATATCCACATTGTAGAAACCGAAAAATAATCTCTGAATTTTTAAATTACTGTTTTTTTTTTTAATTCCTTTATTATCAAGATTTTCAGCCCTGGGCTGGTTCATCTCCCGTCGTAGTCGCTCAAATAACTTTTGGGTATGTTTCGTAACTTTGTCCGGGGTGAGATTTGAACTCGTGACTTTGGCGTGAGAGGTGTGGATGTTACCCACTGTTTTTTTAACTACTGTTACTGTTACCTGTTCTTTTTATTCAGTGATATTTTTACTGCAGATAAATTCAGTTAGTATAATTCAAGAAGTAAAACTGCTATGTTTAGAAAGATTGCATTTTCATTTTATCTAACAATTGATTTACAAGCAATCGTTGTCATCTAGAAATGTACACGAAAAACGTTTAAAGGCAATTGAAGAGCAATAGCAACATTATAGAGAAACGTTAAGAAGCTGAAGGAAGTTGTGAAGGATGAGTATCTACCGACAAAATTTTGAAGATTTTAAACGCGTTATCCAAATTAATCTAAATTTTAATATAAATTCAAAATGTTCATTGACTCAATGTTGTTCTTTGAAGTTTTAATATATTCAGTTCAAACTTGACTCTATATAGAGTCAGGTCTATTCTGTGCCTCGGTTAGTGGAGATGCCTTAAGAGAATCGAGTAAGGTGACTACAGTAACCTCCGTGTGAGATCCATTCTCAATGTGATCCACGGAATAATACGAGGCTTATTTTCACCACACTCGATTCTTTTAAGACATCTCAACTCATCGAGGCGCAGAATAGACCTAATTATTCGATTAAACTTGTTTTGATTTATCAATTAAAATAACCTGTCCCCAACAATTACGCTACTTCTCAATATTTCTATAATCGAAAAAAATCTTCGGGTAGGCCCCCTCCAGGCCCCCTCTAGACTAATTGTCTAGTTCCGCCAATGGCAGTTCGGCTCGAATTATCCCGTCTAGAATTTCGTTCGTTTCGTTTCGACGCGGCGTTCAATGAATGCTATGTTCAGCAGTGACGCGGTCATTGAATTACAATTAGCACAATAGAAAAATACAGCCAAACTCTTTAGTTAGTAAACTGATTTGGTCGTCCTGAAAAGGAGGGATTTAGTTGACGTGGGAGAAACAGTTTGCGATTTCCCTTGGGCTTTCTTTCTTCGTTCAGGTCCTTATCGTTGTGGTTGGCCATCTGCAGGTGACGTGGGATGATTGATTCGTGTCTTGTAACGGGCGGCTTCAGCAGCCACGTTTCTCGCAACGAGGTTGACTAGAGCATCAGCACCCATAGCAAACTGCATCAACGCTTTTCTGAGCAACGACTGCTCGCCAGTGCACCCTCCTTGGGCTGCACGATGTTTGGCAGGACACCGTTCTTTGAAATGGTCTCATCGGAGAATTTTTTTTTCATCTCCTCGTCGTAGCGGATGGCCATCTGCAGGTGACGTGGAATGATTCTAGTCTTCTTATTTTCACTGGTGGCGTTTTCTACCAAAGTGCTCTGTCAACCCGGATGCACAGCGAGAACTGATGGTTGATCTTCGGTCGCTTCCATATGTTTCATAATCGCTGGCAAGGTTATTATGGCAGTATGAACCAATCAGAGCGTGGAGCAAATATGATGTCATTTACTTTAAGTACTTTTTAATTAGTTTTAACTAATATAATGAATTTAGTTAGCAACATGGATTCAGCTTTGATGTTCTACCTTTCGAATGAAATACTTTTTGTAAAATTTCGGTGGACCAGACAGGAGATATTATCGTTCAAAATATCCAAACCAGCGTAACGCTTTCGATTTCAGAAATTTTAGAATGGCGCCCCTATACAGGAATAGAAAAGAGAAACGGAAGTCCTACGTCATAAAACGTTTGTGTTCAGTGAAAAGAGATAAATTTATTTCCGCACAAAAACTTATTAAACATTTCATGTATTCTAAGAGGTGGGCCATCAATACATTAAAAATCAATTAAACTCAAAACATGATGATGATGATGATGATACAAGGTTTGAGGTAGAAGATTTATCTATGAGATAATTTATTCAAAAACAATTCAACTACAACAACAAAATGTATTTCATCCACAGAAAGCTATTGCTGTCAATCACAAATGTTCACAAGTATTACCAGCAATCAGGAAATCATAAAACAATTCAAATCACATAATTCCGTATAAGGACATTGTCAAAAGACAAGCCAATAGTTTTGGGTTTAGTTTTGGGCTGACCAAGGATATCCTCAACCAGGCCCTGCTTTTCGGTTCAGAAAGGGGTATAAGTGGGTTGTGCCGGCTTGGTCGCTTATGCTAATGCTTTGCTTAACCTCGTGTTAAATTATAATTCGCTGCTCCTTTTGCTTCGACGCTATTTTGATAACAATCCGTACAAATGCTCATTTAAAACAAAACTACGTCATATCTGAGTCGACCAGGTTTTTGACAATTCTATGCTTTATTGTGCTCCCAAGTTATATGCTCATTTAATTTTATAGTGAATATTGGCACAATACGAGCAGAAAATTGATGCGCGTTGGAAATTATGCGAGTTTACAACAACAACAAGTGGGATTTGAACACTAGCCCTTGGCGTGATAGGTTTGTAGCTTCTTTGCTGAGACAACTCCAATTGATGAAAACTCTGAGTATCTATGAAATGCTTCCTTTGGCAATGAAACCGCAATCTAGAACAACCAATTCATTTTTACGAGAATAAGAACACGTTTTCCTTGTTTTTGTAATGGTTTTAATGTGTTCATCATAGCATGCTGTGCGTTTGACTGTCATCGTTCATTTGTTTACTTGTTGGCACGGTATTAATTCTTCGTTTTTAAAATGTCGCGCATTGAAAAAGACGCGCATTGAAAATTAAGGTTTTGGCGAAGTGCCTTGGAATTCATCACACGAGTGTTAAATCCATCCTAACCAAGTTTGGGGAACACTGTTCTTTGCATACACTAATTGTTATGTTTTGTATTCTCCGTGCGTGGAGTAACGATTATGATGTAGAAGCTCATCACCATGACGCACCAAGAGTGGACAGTAATGTTTGCTAGAATGAGAGATATGAAGAGAAAGTGTTGAAAGTTCCGTCAGTGTACGGTAGGTTGAAAATAGAATGGAAGTATTGACAATTGAGCGTAAGGGCATGGGTAAAGTAGTACTCGAACCAAGGACGTTCCCTTTTGCCTAACATCCCACTGCGGGGTAGGTCAAGGCACGGACGAATCCGCCACCTCAACAGGCAAAAGATAATGTTTCGGATTGCGCTCATGTACCACTGATAGCTTGTGATAGTTTCTAGTAATATCAGACGTTGTGAATGAAAACAAACCCGAAAGGAGAGAGTCCCTCTCCCATCTACACACCAAAACTGAGTGTATACAAACTACCGCTTTTGGCCCTTCATACAGCAAGCAGGGCAAGGCCCAAGATAGGCTGGTGACTTCCTAAATACATACATATATACATACATAACATACTTTTACGTACTTACTACTTTTACATACATAACTTACGTTTACGTCACGTCAGCACATCTCTGGTATCCTATCGTACTTCCTATCGTGTACCTTGTGCATGATCTAACCACAGAAAACAGACATCCAAGCTAGAGTGCCCGCCGTGTGTAAATTTCTTTAACTGCCATTTTAAAATTACACCTAAAGGGTGTATTCGATAAAAATGGCACACAGAAAATCTTCTGTAACTTTTTGAATCGTATGAGTAAAAAACCTAGAAATTTGAGTAGATCTTATCAATAGTGTATTATTTACATCTGCCAAGTTTCATAGTTATACATTCAGTTGTTCCAGTCATGTCGTCGAAACAAGAAATTGTCCGTGAGAAAATTTTGTGCACTCACAATCAAAATCCGGGGGCGTCCCACCGGTGGATTGCTAAAAGGCTTGGAATTGCAAGTACAACTGTGTCTCGTGTAATAAGAACCTTCAAGGAGCGTCTGAATGTCCAAAAGAAGGAAGGGAGTGGTCGTAAAAGTGGTCCAATGGACAGTAAAATGGCCAGGAAAGTCGTACAACAATTCAAGAACCGTCCAAACATGTCAATTCGAGATGTCGTTAAAAATACCTGACACGGTTTTGTGCAGAAAACCATGAAGCGTGCTGGGTTACATGTTTACAAAGTGCAAAAAGCCCCAAACCGGAATGAAAAACAAAACATCACTGCGAAAACCCGCGCCCGGAAACTTCACACGAAGCTGCTCACCAAATCCGGTTGCATCGTGATGGATGATGAAACATACGTCAAGGCCGACTTCCGTCAACTTCCTGGGCAAGAATATTGCGTTGCCAAGTCGAAGTTCGATGTTCCGGAGGATGTTCGGAAGAAGAAACTATCGAAATTTGCAAAGAAGTTTCTAATCTGGCAGGCGATTTGCGGATGTGGTGAAATAAGTGCTCCCTTCATCACTTCCGGAACAATAAACGGTGCGATTTACACGGAAGAGTGCCTTAAGCAGCGTCTCTGCCATTCATTAAGAAGCACAAAGGATCAACTCTGTTTTGGCCTGATCTAGCATCCTGCCACTACGCTCGAAACGTATTGGAGTGGTACCGAGCCAACGGAGTCAATTTTGTGCCAAAGGATATGAACCCACCAAATTCACCGGAATTTCGTCCAATTGAAAAATTCTGGGCAATAATGAAAACGGAACTTGGCAAACATCCCAAAACTATAAAAACAGAGCTAGAATTGAAGAAAATTTGGGTAAAAACAACAAAAACACTGGGAAAATCGGTTGTACAAAATTTGATGGGTGGAGTGAAAAGGAAGGTGCGGGCATTCGGGATGCGACACGAAATTGAATAAAACAAATGTTGTAAATCAAAACTCATTAGTAGTTCTTCGTTCCCTGAAAATTTCAAGAAAATCCGATAATCAGTTTAATTTTGATGAGTATATATGTGTGTGCCATTTTTATCGAATACACCCTTTAGTGTCCGTTAGTTTTGGTGATTCGTATGTTGATGGCGCCACCTACGCGCCTTGAGATTTGATAGTCTGTCAATTTTCGTTTGGTGAAACCTAGACTAGGCGGCGTTGATTTTCCAACGATTTGCTTTTAAAAAATTTTCGAGCCTGGATGTCTGTTCTCTGTGGTATAACTTTACACATAAAAAAATATGAATTTTCATTGTGGTGTTAATATCAAGGCATGTGAAATTGTATTTCATTTAGCCAAACCAGCAACTTGCATGGAATAGTTCTAACGAAGTCATCAACTGTTTGACGAAACTTTGTCCTGATGTTTGAACCGGAGCGTTGTGTAACTTCTTTATCGATTTGGCGAATGCATCTTTTGATTCTATTAATCAGTTGTTTACAGTCTTTGGCTCTCCAGCTGTTTTTGTACACCAGCGAACTTAAATATCCAAAGAAATCTTCAATCGGGTGACATTGGAGTAAATTTGTAGGATTGAGGTTTTTTGGTACATGCGAGATGTGTTGGCTTTCATAGAAGGCTTGTGTTTTTCTCGCATAATGTGACGACGCTTTATGGTTTGGAGATTCTTCTCTCAGATATGGCAATATGAGGCATCACCTTCTGCTCAAACTTGTGTTTAAACTTATATTTCACGTTCGGAGATGCAGTAGAAATGTTATCGATCGTTTCCTGCGATTTGGGTTTTTGAAAGAGGGAAGTAGCATTCATCATCCAAAATGAAACATTTTCCGGCGTAATTTTTGGTCATCCAACGGTATTGAGATGTTACGGTTGATATCTGTTGCTCTGTGTATTTCGGTGATCTTGATTTCTTGTGACAGACTATTCCCCTCTTCTTCAACGTCTTGCAGATGTAAGGTTGCGTAGTCTTGAACCAATTCGCTCGCGTAATGCTTCTTGCTTTGACGGTATATTGTACACAACTAAACAAGTTGGAACAAAATAAAACATTCAATTATGTTGGGTAGACAGAGAGCATTGATTCACATAATTTCTCTTTTCTCTGTGCACGTTTGTTGTTTGGTATGAGAGAGTTAAATTTGTTCTCATTTTTTAGTTATACCCAGTTACCTGTACGCAGAGAGTTGAAGTCACTCTCTCCTGTTCACTTCGCTGATCTACAGTGTGGTACTAAATAATCTAAATTTTTCTATCACATTCTGCTTATGATATTCCATGACATACCGGCTGTAATGGCAGCTGCTTAAGTCTACCCAGAACTTCACCACAAAAAAAATGTGAGTCCCGGGATTAGTCCAAATTCCATAAATTAACATGCATCCGTTGTATTCCGTCAGAACTTACTCATACGATTCGTTAACCTACTGTACGGTACGGCGAACCTTTTTCGCCAAATCGCGCCAGGAGTTCCGGACTGCCCTACGGACTTTCACTCGTAGTTTCTGGACGTATATTCTACTTTTACGGTTGTTTTGTTTTGTGCGATCCAGCGAACGTTTCAGCACGATAATACAATCGATTTTGGGAAATTAGGATACTATGCCCCCTGACCACGTCGCATTCTCTACGCAATTTTGCAAAATTTGGTCCCGTCTTTTGCGTTCCATCTTTGATAACTTTTGAACGCGCTTATCTCTAGTGACGACAATTTCAACTCATAGTAAACAAACCTTTCGGATCACTACGCTGTCAGTGGTTTCTCGTTAGTGGTTGTGGTCTCGATTTTCCGTATGTTCGATGCTAACGCGCATACGGTTGTCATCAAAACTATTAGGCATTACACTTATTCTCACTTTCACAGTTTCTCAAAACATATTTCTTCCTAAAAGTAAAACTCTATCCACTGCAAATCGTTAACACAACAGAATAACTATTCATAGCAGTACGTATTGGAATATGCCGAGGATGTTACTTCGGAAATCAAAACGTTGTCCGTGATAGGGAATGTCTTGCCGGAACGCAACATTCTTTAAAATTTTAACGCCGATTGATATATATGTATGCAAAATAAATGCATCTCTTATTTGTAACATTTTAAATACATGAGTAAAAAAATATCAGTCGTAAAAACCTCTAGTTGAGTTGAAAAGCAAAAATCTCAAAAATAAATCAATCAAGCAATAATCGAGTTAACAACTCCGGTGATTCAATTTTTCGTGACGTTGGTTATTTGTACACAATGGTCAAGATATGCAACTAAGAAAAAGCTACAATTGTTTTAGACACCGTCGGCTGCCAGTTGGCAAGAACTTGGGAAGTAAGGTTACACAAATTCAAATCAAACAAACTCTCTCAAAATTGAATTGGTCGTCTTGAAAAGGACGGATTTTAATTTAAACCTTCTCGGTCTAGTTAGCCTCGGTCTAAATTTAGCCTACAAAACGAAATTAAAGAACATTAAAAGGTTATTTTCAATGATTTAAAAATGTTAACGGATTAAGTTGATAAGCGGGAAAATTTCCAAGCGATTGATGTTAACATCTTGAAAATGTCTTATGTTATAAGCGTTCATTTTGTAACGGTATTCTTCAAGATTAAATTTCCGATACAGGATGTATCATTACTTCCATAGGCCAATGTTCGGCCACCATGCGTTTTAATGAGTTTTTGGCCAAATGAATATTTTGGGTCAAGTTTACCAATTAGATGGAATGTTGAATTTTACATTAAATCTCAATAACTTGTTACTCCCGATAATTCTTAATATACGTAAGAAAGATAAATAAATGAAATCCACCTGTATCAGAAAAGTTGGTCAAAAGACCAGTTTGGAAAAATTAGACTTATTACAAGTTGTACTAACATGCCAAGAATCTGGTCATAACGGGTGTCCACTAAAAAATGAGAATGATTTCAATACTTTTCCATCAGAACAAAAACGGCCGCATAGAAATGTCACTTTAGATGAAGGAATCGTTGCACTCTCCAGAAAATTTTCATACACTCTTATTTCACTCTAACATGTTCAGTCGTGTTCAGCATGCCGTCGAAAACAGGAAGAACTGCGCGCGCGCTTGTACAATTCTTTCAAGCGAACGAAGATCGTGGAAAAAATACACGGTGGACCATTTTGTCGTGAAAAAGTTCCGGTATCCACCGTATACCGTATCCTGGCATGCATGAGAGTAACCCGGAAGAAAGGTTGCGGCCGTCCAGCGAAAATAATGAATGAGAAAACGCTCCGCTCGCTGCGCAGCATGTTCAACAACAAGGATTCGGTAAGTCAACGGGAAGCAGCCCGAAAGTTCCATTGTTCGAAGTCACTCATCTGCAAGACGCTAAAGAAAGAAGGAATAGTGTGAGAAAGAAAACCAGATCCCCAGAGTACACAGATGAGCAGATTCAAACCGTGAAATCCCAATGCCGCTGGATGACTCGGAATTACGGCGGAAAATCTTTCGTTCTGGACGACGAAAGCTACTTTCCTCTTTCGAAGTCTCAGATACCGGGAAACGACCGATTCTACACTAAGGACAAATCTACTACTCCTCCAAAAGTAATGTAGTAAGTTCAAGCACAAATTTGAATCGAAGGTTATGTTATACATCGTAATATCCGATAAAGGTATTTCGAAGCCGTGGTTCAAACCAAGCGGTTTGGCCATCAACCAGGAGGTGTACCAAAGAGAGTGTTTGCAGAAAATACTCATCCCATTTCTTAAACAACATCACTCGGATGGCAAATACGTGTTTGGCCGGACAAGGCATCATCGCACTACGCAAAAAAACGCTAACGTTTTTGGAGGCCAAATATACCATATGTCCCAAAAGACCGGAATCCGACAAATTTGCCACGAGTGCCGTCCTATCGAGGATTTCTTCGGTCTTTTGAGCTCCTTGGTATACAAGGATAATTGGAAGGCCAAGAACACCAAGCAACTTACCAACAGGATCAAAGCTGCATCCGAAAAATCGATGTGGCTGCCGTCCAACGGTCATGTTCCAGCATAACGACTAAGCTGCGCCGCACTGGCGAACCACGGACCATATGACAATATTCACTAAACTTAGTTTGAAGATTTAAGTTGACCCTTTTAATAAAATAAATCAGTTTGAACAAAACTTCACTGGTATTTTTTCCTGACCCATTCTTTTCGTTCTCATTATTTAGTGGACACCCGTTAAACCCTATTTTTTGGCATACTTGTCGGATAATTCTCTCATCAGTTAGACTACAAAGGTATCAAACTGACATCATTCCGGCCACAAACCAAACATACATAAATTGCATACTTACCATTAATCACCCGGTGAACTACATATCACAAGGTGTACCACCTGGACAAAACATGTGTAATCGACTGTCAGAAAACTCCTCCCCCACCGTCCGCAAAATTAAACCATCATTAGACTGCTTTGATTACATCAGTTCACTCCCTTTTGACAAACGCCTACTGATCCTATCTCCGATGCCTGCAAATTGATAAATCACGTGTCAACTTAACGACCGCCGTGAGCCACCACGCTGTGCGCATGTTCGGAGTCCTATCCTGAACTAGCCGACCGGCTAGACTTGTACTCAATTACCAATTTCCCTCCCTGTCTTCCTCCTTCGCAACTCTTCGGCGCGTTGAAACTAGTCCACTAGGCTAAAAGTCGCAAACACGCGTGTTGATTTTACCAACCGTCTCCTGTCCTGTCAGCACCGATTCCGATCGAAAGAAAGCAAAGCAAAACAAGCAGCACCAGCAAGGCCGAATAGAGGCAGCTCCACCACAACTTGCTGCAATGTTTATACTGCACTTGCTCACTATGCACCGATCGAACGATGAACCGGGCACTCGTAATATGCTGATGCCAAACCGGTCGGTAAAAGTATTAACGTTTTCGCCAATAGAATCCTGCTGTGGCAAAGCTGTGCGCGCATCGACGATAACGATCAAAGAGACGACGATGATGATGATCGGTGGTGTTGCTTGTCGGATGGCATAACGATCGACACCTCTAATGGAAATTTATGTCTGTTTGATTTGATTTCCTCGTAGATGTGGGGAGCTACAGTTGGAGTTCGCTAGTAGGGATTTTCGATTGCGGGCTCGTACGAATAGAGGATAAACATGATGCATTTGTGATAATTCCGATTGGCAATCGATTACTGTATGCTCTCGGGAGGAATCGTTTCGATCGAAATCGTCTGGATTTTTTGCGTGATTTTCCATAAATATTTCCGGCACGTTCATGTATGTCTGTCAGGCATGGCTTCTACGAGAATTACGCTTCGCATTGCAAGTTTGTATTGGCAAAAGTAGATGGCGATCGGTGTTACATAAAATCGCAGCTATTTCATAAGATCATCCATTAAAGATAAGACAACGAGGTGGTTAATCGGCAATTTATATTTTTTGGAGGACACGTTCAATCAAAACATTTCAATAGGGAGTTGATTTCAAACAATTTGTGATCTAATCGGTTCCACTCCAAACATTGATAAAGTTAATATTGTACCAGGAATGACTTTTTCGAATTAAAGAGTGAGTTGATACCGATTCTACTTTGTCCATTGAAAAACTTCTTGACATTACAATTGTGTTTAACTCCCCTCAACTATCAAAAGCTGATATTACAGCCTAACAGCAATTTAAAAAAACAGCCTTGTCGCAAAGCGTTTGATCGCTCGAGCAAATTAATGACTTTTTCGTGAAGGGGAAAGTTTCCCCTACCAGATTATGTTTTGGATCGAAGATCGACTTCTGACCGATATTGGTGGAATTAAACTAAATTAGCATTTGTTCATGAAAACATTTCTTAAAAAAACTTCTTATTTGCCCATGAATATAAAAAATGGCAACCCTGTATTTATCGAGTACACAAACCCGTTTCCACTGGGAACTTTCTCAAATGGTTCTGACCTCCGATGGTAAGTTCTCAATATGCACTTTGCTGCCAGCTATATGCGAAGAGTGGAAGCATTGAGAACGGGGAATACTGCAGTCTGTGAGGGAATAGCGAAATGTTGTTCCTAATTTCAACTTCCTTGCGTCCCTTGATTGACACGGCAATTTAATAATACTCAAATATAGGTATCCATATACTCAAATTGTCAAATGAAGAGTTTTGTCACCATTGAGAACTGTCGTTTATCGAGTCTGCGTAGAGGCGTTATCAAGCAGTGCAGGAAACTGAGGAATACAATAAAAGTACGCTTAAACATCTTATTAAGAGGTTTTTTTTTCAGCGCTAATCTGTTTGCACGACTTAATGTACGAGATGTATTCCAAAAACGAGGTTTTTTCTTAGTAATGGACAGATTGTTTAAATTTTTTTCATCTAAGAGCAACCATACCGGTCGTTGTCATTTGCGCTGGTATTTTAGTAGCGCGCAGCGCTCTCATTTCAACTTAGTCAACATCCAAATAAGTACCAACTAAAATTTACTGAAAACAATTTGCAGTACGTGTTTACACATTAAGCTGAGCTTGTAAATTGGATATGGGCGGTTTTTCACACCTATCATTGGGTTCAGGCGACGCTGATGTGGACTTCACGAGCCGTATGTCGACCCAAGCACAGCCCATGTTAAGATCATTATCGACTTAAAAGAAGAGAGTTTACAGAATTATGTTTCATCTCACCAACCGGAACTAAGATAGGAAAAGAAGAATCCTTTCGAACACGATACTGACCTGTAGTCGGAAAAAATTCGAAAGGGTTTGTGTTTGGGAAGATGCAATTCAAAATTATTTATTTTAATTGTTATTTTTGCATCTTCACTAATCATATGAAACCAATTTTCATAATTAAAAATATCTATAAAATAAAGATTTAGAATAGTCAGTACAATTTTGCATTCATATTTTTATTTAGAATTAAATTGACGACTGTAATAAAAAACACAGTTGCATTATTTTTAATGCACAAAATGATTTTAATAATATTAAAAAAAAAAAAAATTATAACGAAAAGATATACACTTTTGATTGTTATTTTTTGTATTCTCCCCAGTACGGAAGTAACGATCTTTGATGATGTTTGCGCTTCGCTTGGAGATGCGAAATTATCTGCTTCTGCAAACTTCAGAAAAGATATAGTTAAAAACAAATTAAATTTTAATTTAAGAAGCTGAATTTATTGTACTTAAACGTAAACAACGATTGATTAATTTACACGTTTTTTTCTAATTTTTATTTCAAATTAAAATGATTGTTAAATAAATATATAAATTATTTTTTACAGATACATAATGTTTTTTATTAATAACGTTTAAGATATCAACTTGAAATATTGGAGAGGATAAATAAAATTAAATTATTTACATTAGTTTTTATTGCACTAATTTATTTTAAATAGATTATAATATTAATTTAAACGAAAGAAAATATCAACAGTACATAATTTTTCAAATTTAAATATTTTTTATATTAAACTGAAATGTCTGAAAATTAAAGAGAACTAACAAGCAACTCTTGCACCTTGATTTTTGTTTTTTGTATTCTTCCATGCGCGGAGTAACGATCTTTGATGAAGTTTGTCTGAAGCAGATAATTTCTCATCTCCTTGCGAGGCTCTAGGAGTGGACAGTAATTTACTACTAGAACGAATAGAAATGAAGAGAAACTTCTGACAAACTTCATCAAAGATCGTTACTCCACGCATGGGAGAATACAAAAAACAACAATCAAAGTGTAGAAAGCCCATAATGGGGGAATCCATTAAATCATACTGGTGGGGATCAGTATTTGCACCACTCACCGTCGTTCTATCCGAGATCTATAAGTAATAGTATGACGAGAAATGTGTGAAATAGGCGGTGCATGCTAAAAATAAACCCAACAGCGGGAGAAAATTTCTCGCCCGTGTTAGGCAGTATTGGGAGAGGGACAAATCGCTAGAACCAGATCAAAGCAATAGGTAGTATAAGAGCCCGATCGGTTGCATAACCTTTTATCAGTCAAGGAGATTTCTCCCCCTTGCCTACCCTGCATTGAGTAGTATGGTTAAAAGGGTTATGTGCCTGATTCGGTGATACTACCGTTCAAATGCACTCCGCTCGTTTCTCTTCATGTCTGTTCGTTCTGGCAATAAATTACCGTCCACTCCTAGCGCTTCGCATGGAGATGACAAAATTATCTGCTTCTGACAAACTTCATCAAGCACTTATTATTTTTCAAAATAGCAAAATCAATGAGCAATCAATTAGCAAAATTATTTTTCAAATCATTATATTTGAATATATTGTATGAAAATTACGTAAATAAGCATAATAGCTCAAATCAAATAAATTCTATAAACTTTTCATAAGTTTTGATAAGTTTGAAAAATTTCAAATTAAAGTTAACTGATTCATTTTATTTTAATTTAAAAAAGATAACTGTAAGAAATACCTAGAAATGAGAAGAAAAATTAGTATTTTCCATTTAATTACAACTACCTTTGCTTATCTCGATAGAAACGTGTAATTCATCTACTATGTGCAGACTCCTTCAGTGTCTTGTACTGATAACTCGTTTTTTTATTTTCAAAAGTTTTTATATATTATATATTTATTAAATACGATTACATTAATACACGAATCAATTTTTGCAAATAGCAAATTTAAAATTTTTAATACATACATTTAGAGGTAATGTCAGTAATAATCATGGATAATGTTTAATATTTTCCACTACGGAGATATTAAAATATTTAGTATAGTTTACTTAAATTATATTTTTTAATAAATCAATTAGTATAAAATTATAAATAGCATTAAAAACATAAAATTTGATTGATTGCTTCTATTTTTTATAACAAAAAATGTAATTCAATATGATGTTTTGTTTCAGAATAATGAAGGATTTCTGTTTAATTTTACTTATTCAAATTATTACTTTTGATTGTAGTTAGGGCCTGTTCATAAACCACGTAGACTTATTTTGAAACATCTCAACCCCCCCCCCCCTTCATAGACTTTCCTCCATACATTTTTTTTAATTTTTGTATGGAGCGTAGACTTTTGCAAAACTCCCCCTCCCCCAGAAAAGTCTACGTGGTATATGAATAGCCCCTTACTGAAACAAGATGAGTTATTAACGTTATTTGTACAAA
>JASCZW010016594.1:0-18440 GCA_034211315.2 Aedes japonicus | reverse complement strand
GTGTAAGTGCCCTGTAGTCCAATTTGACGTAAGTCTCGTCATCCATGATAATGCACATGCCAATTTTGCTCAAAAACGTCGTCGTACAGCTCCGAGCCCGAGTTTTCACGGAATGCGTCTGAATTTGTTTCCGGTACGTCTTCCAATCGTCGTTCCACACATTTTTGCGTAATCTCTGATGGATACCTCCTTTTTCGTTCAAAAACTTTGCAAATTCGTTTGTCCAAATTTGGGTTTGACGCACCTGTTTTTCTACCATGGCCGGGTAAGTCCTTAATTGTGTTATGCATAACAAACCGGTTGATCGCATTTTGGACCGCGCAGACACTAACACTTCTTCTTCTGCTGATTTTCTTAGCGACAATCTCTTGTCAGTGCAGTACTTGGTCACAATCGGCTTTCGCTTTCCTTCCATAAGACCTCGCATTGTTCCGCTTGAACTAAAACTTTAACTTTTAATGAAGGTTTTCGTTTGTTTACATGGCAAGCTAACACATTTACACTAAACAGCTGTCAAAATAAGTCATAGTCTTTTTCATACAGAAAGGTGTACTCATAGTTAACGATGCAGTCCTTAGCCCAAGCGGCTAAAACGAAGCATTGTAGTGGAAAAAACGATCGTTAGATGACTTGGGAAGTATTGAGAAGCATAAAAGCCAATTCTGGACTGTCAGATAATGAAGGGGTACAGGTGATTCACCGGGCAAGTGGAAGGGCGGGGATTGTCTTACCGCCTAACCACAATGATAACGGAAACGGAACGGAAACCGGCAATTTCGACCGTTGCTGCAAATGACTTCGATATGTCCAATTAGAAGCGGCTTGGATCTAGCTCGTTTTCTTTCTGACAAGCAGGAATACTCAGATCTGGCTTTGCTGTTTTCCGTTGCCGTTATCATTGTGTTTGGACCATTACTACGCTTCAATCAAGCGGTTTATCGACGAACCGCAACTATAGGAATTGCGCTCAGCTAGAACCACGTGGAGCATCTGGTATCAGAAAGAGCAACCGAAGCAACTCGACCTATTTGCAATTCAATCGTAGCAATCTAGATTAAGAAATTGTTAAATAAACGTTAGTTCAATTTCATCACTCTACCCAGTGTTGGAAAAATCATTTTCAAAAACGTTCACTCAGTGCAATGATGTATCACCGAGGAACTTCGCACTCGAAGCTCGCGAACGAACTTCAATCTAAAGTTCATGAAAGCGCAGAGTGAGGAAACGTTTCAGTTCTCATCGCGAAAGATCTTTTGTTCCTCCATCTCTCAAATTCAGTTTTGGATCCGGTCATTGAAACTTGGGACAGCGGGTGCCCGTGCAACGATTGACCCTTTTGATGGAGGACCAGTTGAACCTCATCAAAAGTGCTAAAACAGTGAAGGAAACAAAGGAGAAACAACGAGGACACTACGAGAAGGCAACGCACAGTGGTTCGACCCTGAACAAAGGTTGGCCAAAACCTCAAATTCTCATTAAAACAGATCGTATGTATGTATTATGATAGTTTATTGTTGTCTTACGCAGTTCATTCAATTTTGAAGCATTAAATATTGATATGCACTGTATTTTTCACCTTTTTGACGTAGGACTACGTCTTTGTTTTTAATATTAAGGGTACACGTTGCGAGTACGAAAATTTGGAGCATCACGAAATATGCTTAGCCTTTGAACGTTAATAAATAAGTCACTCAAGACCGATTTTCAAAACGTTTACATCAATCGATTGAAATGTTTCAACGCATCAATTTTATTATTGACAACTATTATTTTTTTTATAATAAGCTATCAAAATTCTTACAAATATAAAAGAACATTTTTTGTAAACTGACCTTTATAGTTTTAGAAGCTACTGAACCGATCGGCATGAAAATTTGTATGAAGGTGTTTTTGGTGCCGGAAAAGTTTCCTATGATGGTTTGAGACCCCTCCCGCCTCTGAAAGGGGGCTCTCATACAAATGAAACACAAATTTTTGCATAACTCGAAAACTAATCAAGCAAATGAAATCAAATTTGGTGTGTAAAAGTATTTTAAGACAAGAAATGTTTCTATGGTAGTTGAGACCCCTCCCTTCTTTAGAAGAGGAGGGGGCTCCCATACAAACTATACTGGATTTTCTGAATAACCCAAGAACTAATCAAGCAAATGGAACTAAATTTGGCATGTGGAAGTATTTGAAAGCAATAAATGTTTCTATTGTAGTTGAGACCCCTCCCTTCTTTAGGAGGGGGCGCTCCCATACAAATTATACTGGAATTTCTGAATAACTAAAGAACTAATTAAGCAAATGGAATCAAACTTGGTATGTGAAAGTATTTGAAGGCAAGAAATGTTTCTATTGTAGTTTGGGACCCCATCTTTATAAAGGGGGCTTCTATACACTTTGAATAGGAATTTCTGCATAGCTCGACAACTAGTTAAGCAAATGGAACCAAATTTTGCATGTGGCAGTTTTTGAAGGCAAACAATTTGTTTATGATGAATCGTGACTCCTCCTCCCTCGAGAAGAAGGTTGGGGCATACGTACAAATGGAACCCAAAATTCAAAAATTCACAATAAGTATAAACAAATTTGAAAAATAAGAACTATCCATCTATTAATGTTATTTTAGACTTTTCTTTCATACTTCCCACCTTTTTTTAACGGAGTTTAGTTAGTTTATTTATCTTTATTATAGAGACTTTTAGTCGGAGGCAAACCACTCTTACCTTTTGAATGGACGAGAAAGGCATCATCACCGTTAGTTGAATAAATTAGGGTTTCTTTATAAAATTTGATGTACTGTCATCCAGGTATTATGTGTAAAATAAAAAAAATCATTGATTAGCAAATAACATTTATTGTATTCCATTTTACATAAATTAAAAAGCTAATTGAAATAAAAATGTCCCTCTGAAGAAATAACTACTCAGAGTCTGAGTAAAATGATGAATCATCCGTTTCGCTGGTGGCGTCAGTGTCGTCTGTAACGGCATGCTTCAGCAAACTATGCACATCCTTCGGTAGTTCTTGATGATGGTTTACGGGTGGTTTGAGATAAGTATTAACCAATGGATCTGATGTTATCAACATTCGGTTGATGATATCGCGATTGGTATTTTCCCTGCAATTTTTCCTGGAGTAATCGTTGCGATATGATTTTATTGATTTATCGCTCTTGAGCCTTTTCGGACATTCTTCCTACTGGTAGAATAGACTTTTCAATAATTTGATGCCCATGAATAAACAATTTATGCAATGTTGTTGGCATGTAATACCATGAATACAATGAAACATAAAGTTTTGCGGTTTCGAAACAATAGTCTTTAAATCTTTCACTATCAATTTCGTGGCCACACGATACTGCTATCAAAATGTTTCTTGTTCGCTCAATGAGCTTTACATCTACTCCGCAAATTTCCGAGCTTATCCTTGGTTCTGCAAAGAATCTCCGCGCAGTGTTACCATCATTTGAGTTACCCGATCCTCCTGGTTTGGGTTTATCAATCAACAAACCCATTCGATTCCTGAAGCCATCTTGAATTCTTCGCTTAGTTGCATTGAACAAATCTTCGTTACCAGTCTTTCTCCATTTTTTGAAACCCAAACGATAGCCAATGTGTATGTAGCATTCCAATGCACGAATCCACGCGTGCAGGGAAGACATTCCGTAATGCAAGTGAACCAACGTTGACATTCATTCTAAACATCTGTGGCAAATTGTTAAATTGAGAAGATGTTGCCTGACAAATATAACAACGCTGAGCTGAACTAGTATCTGTCAAAACATTTACCAATTTACCATCCACCATTGTTAAATAAAGTCGATACGATACAACAAACTTTTTTCCATTGATTATCAAATCGTATGGCTTCAGGTTCTCGATTTCTAGTTTCATACGCTCGTACTCATCAATAATCACCTAATAAATATTATAAGAATAAATCTTTGGTCTAAAAACTGCGTATAAATTACCTGTTGAGTTTCCGGAATGAACTGTAAATTAATTGGCCTGCACGAATATGGCGACCCAGGATGCTTGTTGTCCCACAGGATATCTTTTCCAGTAACTCTGCAAAACAATCACAAAGGAACCAATGAAGTGAAGAATACGTGAGAATCTTTATTATCCGCGTTCTGAAACCTTTGCTTATATTCTGTAAGCCCGGATGCTCCATCACACCCCCATTTGATGATGAAATCAAGGTTTTCAAGTACTGCGCTATCATGTTGAGCAACATGATCGCAAAGACTCAAAATCAACCTTTCGGATGTTTTGTCTAACAGTGCTTGCAACTTAATGCGTACCCCTTTTTCATCGACCTCAAATGCATCTTCTTGAGGGTAGCAGTTTTTCTTGACCTGCAGCACTTTGTAATAAGAAGGATAACGATCCTTCATTGACTCTCGGATTATTTGATACGATCGTTTGCTCAATTTAGCCTGCACAATGATTGATATTGCTTTCTCTGGAGTTATTGCTTCTGATTCATGACTTGGTTCCGTCGCCAACTTGATTGCTTTAGCTGCGTCTATTTTTCCAGTAGAACGCATGCTCATTTCAGCTGCAAACGCGAGTTCTTGTGGGGAATGAATTTCTCGAAGTTTCTCCGTTTTTCTCCTTTTTGTCCGCATACTGCTTCCCGCAAATGATAACTCTGGTCGTCCACCTCTATTCATTTAGCTCGATCCGTTTAAAGTAATACACTCCTCTAACCATGAACCAAATTTTACTTCAAAGTATTCCGGTTTTCTCGAAGCTTTTTCAAATTTCAGCTTAAACTGTTTCCAAAATTTCGCGAATGCCCCATTGTTGGCAGAACCTTTAAAAATGATTCTAGCTGCATTTCTTTTTTCTTCCATGCCATAAATATTGCGGATTTGTTCAAAGATATATTTTCTTTTTATGTGAATTTCTATTGTAGAAAAATAAATATCCAAATAACTACTTCTGAGTAAAGTAGGAAACTTACCGTTTTTCGGGGAATCCATGGCTTCACCTGCTAATATACTGCCCTCGCACCAATTAAACTGCCTAGCACTTTGCAAATTAAGTACTTCTCATTAAAGCTTCGAATAAATGAACTGCACTGCACTGTTTCCTTTGTTCATATGCGCTTACCTACTATACTACATTACCTGACTCTTCTCGGAAAAGAAAAAACATGAACACACATACAATTAAAGTCAAACTGCTCGACCACACGCCGACTAATACTTGTTGTCATTAATAGTATTGAGCACTGCTATAACTCGGCAGACACATTCAATACGCAACGCGCGTTTGAATTTGCATGGTTTGAATAAGGTTTGAACTAATTTGGATCGAAAAATAAACAGTCTATCGCACTTTTCGCAGAACAAAATAAATATCAATGGAAAGCTAACATCTTTAGCTTTGTAATGATAGTAAAATGATAACAGGCATCCATCGGCTACTATACTTTTGAGGTGATTCTATCCGGAAAACTGTAGATTTTCCAGTAAAGTCACGTATTTTAATAAATTGTGCTGTTTAAAACATCAATAAAATTCCACATATATATGCGTCTCTAATCCCTGAACATATTTCATGAACATATTAGTACGATTAAAACTTTCGTTGAAACCATACAATTATATTGAACCGTCTAGTTTATAGTTATTTTTTCATGGAAATCCATGACATTGGTACATTCAAAATACTGTAGAAAATTCAAAGTTCATTGAAATCTCTTTAAATTTTAGATTCAAGACTCTGACGTATTACACTAAACGAGAAAAATACAGCCTTTAGTGATACTAGCATTTTGAATTTTGAGGTTTTGGCCGCCCTCGAACCATTGTGGTTCCAATCGTTATCGTACGAGTTTTGTTGTCCTTTATCTTGGGAACAACGGACGGACAAGATGTACAAAAAAACACTCCAGAGTCTATTTCGAATTTTATGTGAAAAATCCAAATATGGCCACCACGATGAGGTCAATTCATCTGTAGTTCAAAAACAAAAACAACTTCCCCTTATGATGTTAACATCATAACTCAAATGGTCTCAGATTACATATGCCATTCCTTTCCAATCCAAACAAGCAGTAGCAAACGTATTTACACCACATTCTGCCAGGCTCTCCAAGGTACAAGGTGCCATAAATTCGTTTACCCTTCTCCTTCTTCGGCAGGACCAACCATCATCATCATCATTGCGATCATCGATGAAAATGAACCCTTTTCGCGCGAGAAGTTGCCTCTTGATTCATGGCTTTGGCTGGCTCGCAACGACCGCAACCGGTAGCTAAGGCAACCGAATATCTCCCCCCAGCAGCATCGCCAGATCCATGGCCGCGAAAGGACCAGATGAAGTTTCGGGATTGGAGCAAACTGGAAATTAAAATTTTTTAAATTATGATTATGGAATCTTATCAGGCTGGGGCTTTTGGGAAGCCCAAAAACGTAATTCGGAAGAATTTCGATGGAAATTCAATTTGGACCCCAGATGGGGGCAAGGAAGATGGGAAGTTGATTGGTAACATCCTGTTTGCCGTTGCCGTTTTGTTTTTTTTTCGGAATGGTTGGAATTCGGTGCGAGTAATTACTTCGTAGACGGGACGGCGGGGCTGCGATGTGGCGAGATCGGATGGCATCGATATCGACGGGGATAGGAAACAATCCCGATTGTGATGGCAGCAGTTGAACAAATGTAAAACATGATTTCGAGTCCGCCGGTTATCGAAAGTAATTCCAGTGGCGTTTGTGATAATTTCCAACATTGCCTTGGAACACGCTGTCCATTGGGCTTCGAGGGATGGAGGGAGAGAAACATACCACTATTCCCCGATCGGAACACGCACGGGATAACCTATAATAATAATTTTTGCTTATTTATATCGGATGCCTGATAGCGATGGGGAGATATCCGTGGCTCCTTGGATGCTCGGTTGCCATGGATGGCGGGCTGAAATGGGGAGACTGCGCGCAATGATAGTTATCAAAGCCTACTTTGTGAGATTGTGCGCGATGTACCAGTAAATTGTGTCGATTGTACTGCAGTGATGGCGAAATGGCTCGGTACCGTATTAATCTTAGGCCTCAATGGCTGCCGAGTCGTCGAAGGAGCCACAGGGTACTAATCTAGTAATTGATTCTTGCTTACTTACTTTATCTTCCATTCCGGTAGCCGATGCTGATGGTAATAAATACTGTCATTACACACTGCTTGGCATCTTCTCTGTTGTTGGGATGTGTTGAGCAAAATGCTCACACAAGGCACGGAAAACAGATTGGCTGAGAATTCATCGGGAAACAGTTGAAGGATGATCCAACCTTTCCGTGCATGGAACAGTTAAGCGGTTGGCGACGACGAGCAATCGTTGAAAAACTATTTTCCCTCAAAAGCCTATCTCGAACTCGCAATCTCTTCAATCTCTCTCCTTAGTTTGGAACTCGATTAAATGGCATTACTTTGATTAACGATCGTTCCTCGACTCGACGATGCGCAGGGACTGGTTCAGCGTTCGGGACTTTTCGGGAGTTTGCTTATCCTTTGCCGCTCTGCCGGCTCTGAACTCGATATATTGCGAGTAATTACGTAATGACAGCAATAACAATAAAACATCCCGGTAATTGACTTGCGGGGGAAGCGACCGTACGCCATCTTGATTGCGTCCGGACCAGCGGAAGGCTGTAGAACTTTATGCTTCTTCACTTCTGCGCAGCTCGACGGCGAAACTCTCCATTCAAAAGAGTCCGATTTTAATATCCGCCCACCATTGTGTCGCCCGGTATGGGTTGTAATCACTTTTTAAAACACACACACACTTACCGCTCTGTGCTGATCCGCGTCGTTTAGCTCGTCACTTAAGTGTAGGTAGTTGTAGGTACGTAAAGCCATTATTGGGTGGTTGGATTTTATGGTCGCTTTTTGTTTCGTCGCTTTGTTGTGAGTGCGCGGCTCGGAACAAAGCAAGATTTACTGGAAATGGACAAAACAACGATCAGGAACGAAAAAAAATGGAAGGTCTTTCGATGGGCTACTGACTTGTGCTGGCTCTGCGGGCATCATCACGTATGGTTGGCGATGATGTGGGTACTGAGCTGTTTATATCGTACCATATGGACCCTCATCTCGTGGAGCCTTAACATCGGTTGACTGCGGGACAATATTATTAACACCGATTTGGCAGAGTGCTTCAGGCGTACGCCTTCATTAGTCGCTAATTTTGGCGATAAATGCTACGAGTGTCTTGAGGGTTACAAAGTCACGAAGACTGGTTTTGCAACGAGTTGCCTTCATATTTGATAGGCTTTTTTTTCCAGGCATATTTATTGATAAAATTGTGCATTCCTTGAACGTCCTAGGCGAGCCAAGACGCATAACATCCCTTGCAGGATTCAGCACACATCTCACGAAAGCACTGTACATTTCTATACGATATCATGTACATTAGGGTGCCAATCCTATGTATGGGAAAAATTTGGCCATCAAATTTCAAAAAACAATAATGCTCAAAAGTTTTGTCCCCTTAAAATAAGTCCCCTTGCAAAATTTTAGCTCAATCGGACTTCGTTAAGTGGATTCCCAATGCGGTCAAGTTTGACTTTTTTGACACATGATAAATTTCCCATGAAATTTCCGAAATCAATTTTTTTTTTGATGCCAAAGGTCTTAGAAATGGATGAAAAGTCGAGAACTGGTGTTGGTTCGAAAATTGGGACCTAGCCGATTTTTGAGTTGGGGGAGAAAATTTCATGTTACTTTTGAATGATTTGAATTCAACTGCTGAGATATTCATGGCAATAGTACTGAAACATATCCTATATCATTGTTGACAACTGCTAGCATATTTTGAGTGAAATTTAGGGTGGTTAACTTATTGTCTATTAGGGTGGTCCTTTTTAATGAAAAACAAAAACAAATTGAAACGAATAAAGAAGACAGTTTTGACACATCTCTTAAATAATCATAAGCCACTGTCAGCATGTAATATGTGATATCATGTAATATCATGTAATATGTGATTTTTCGTTAGGATGGCCAATTTATTTAAAAAGAGGGTAATCCATTTTGTCAAAAATAAAAAAAAATCAGTACTTTAATTGGACATTGGAAGCAATATTATTTTAAAACCTCGTCTTTTTATCATTTTTACTAAAGACTGGACTGGAAAAAATGAAACATACAAAAATGGTCACAAAAAATTCATTTTAAATCGAATACTTCTCAAATTTTCAGGGATTAAATAACTATGAATTGCCATAATTTATTTATTCAATTTCCTCCCCCAAGCTGAATGCTCGTACATTTCTCTTAACACTGCTCTTCTGAGATCTTGGGCGAGACTTTGTCCATCTTCCTTACACAATTTCTCCCAGTTTTTCGTCATAGCTTCATCGGTTTTGAAAGTTTTTCCGCTTTTTTTCAACTTCTTCTTCATTATCGCCCAAAACTTTTCGATCGGACGAAGTTCTGGTGTACTTGGCGGGCTCGCCTCCTTCGGGACCACATCAACGCCTTTCGCTTCATACCAATCCATTACAGGCTTGGTGTAATGGTACGAAGCGAGATCCAACCAGTACAGCGTGGGAAAACGGTGAGAGCGGAGGAAGGGCAGCAAGCGCTTCTACAGCTGCCGCGCACAAAATTTGGCCACCGTGTTTTGCTTCTCAGTCCGGTTTGACGCCTTCCTGACCTTAAAAAAACGTAGCCCAGCCCGCTTCATGGCCTGCTGGACGAACCACTTCGACGAATTGACCTTTTTGGCCACGTCTTGGGTGGAAAGGTTCGGGTTGCCTTATCTTCCGCGCCTTCTCTGGGTATTCCGTGTTCGGTTTTAGGCCGCTTGCAGAACGCCGCTCGATAGTCTTCGTCTCCTGGATCATGTTCACAAAGCGGGACACGGTGGAATGGTGGATTCCAAGCCTTTTGCCGATCCATCTGTGCGACTGACCAGGATTATCGATCACCGCGCCCAAGATTTGCTGGCGTAGCTCTTTCGAATGCATCTTAAAAACTACTTGACAGATAAAATTTTGCACACATAAACATAACACTCTAAACTAGTATAACTCAAAATTTCATTATTTTTTACCCACGCGATAAAAAGTTACACCCAAAACAGAGTGTCGCGTTTTTTCCGAGTCCAATATATATATATATATATATATTTTTTTTATAAATCATTTATTTGTACAGGCTCAATCGAATTAACTTTACATAGCCAAATTTTCATATATTTATACATCATTTATCTTAAAACTAAAGTTAGGAGGATAAAGCCGATTACTCGCGGCCGTCTCGAGGTTAATAGGAATTACAAATTACGGATGGGAAGGAGGGTGGGAATTTAAAGTCTGGTTTACATAACACATTAAATTTAAATTCTAAATTATTGAAACACTTATAACTATACAATTTATGATTTTCTTTTGACTTGAACATTTTTTTGAAAAAGAGAAAAAACACACACACATACACAGATAAAAAAAAACTTAAACTAAACATACAGGTTAAACTAACTACAATCTAAGGCTAATGTTAGTCAAAAACACATAAATGAGTTTCATGTACTCCAAATCACGTACAGCCAAAATATCTCGAACTGGCACATTGGGTTGTCTACCTCGAGCCCGAAGGGAATCATAAAGCTCAGATCTGACTCCAGAATGCTCAGCACAAGACCAAATAACGTGATCTGCGTCCTGATAGCCTTATCCACACTCACAGAGATTGCTGTCGCTCAGCCCAACCCGGTATAAATGAGCGTTCAAAGAATAATGATTGGACATGAGGCGAGACATGACACGAATGAAGTCTCGACCCACATCCATCCCGCTAAACCAAGATTTCTTCGACACCTTTGGGATGATAGAATGTTGCCATCGCCCCAAATCTCCTTTACTCCATTTATGCTGCCAGCTGACGAGTGACTGTTGACGGAAAATAGTAAAAAATTCGTTGAAGGCGATTTGTCGATCACAAATATCGCCTTCCATAGCGCCCACCTTTGCAAGCGAGTCCGCTTTCTCATTGCCCGGAATTGAACAATGAGATGGGACCCATACAAAGGTGATGATAAAATAACGCGAAGATAAAGCACTTAGAAGCTCCTGTATTTTCATGAGAAAATACGAGGAGTGCTTTACCGGCCTCAAGGAGCGAATAGCCTCTATAGAACTGAGACTATCCGTGAAAATGAAGTACTGATCCGGTGTTAATGAGGCAACAATTTCTAGCGTAAAGTGTATTGTCGCTAATTCAGCGACGTAAATATACGGAACAAGGAGCTTGAAGTTTACGATTGGCACTATAAATTTTATTAAATATACCAAAGCCTGCTGACTCCTCTATTAAAGATTCGTCAGAGAAAAACGTTTTGGTGGAATCAACTAGGCCAAACTTTGCAGCAAATATCACTGGAGCAATCATGGGACGATGATGCTCTGGGATTCCACGAAGCTCCTGTTTCATGGATAAATCAAAATGAACCGAATTTCCGAAGTCGGAGAAGCAAGCACAATTGGGAATATTAAGCGAAGGGCTGACATCCTGTGTTATGTACAAATGGTACAAAGTCATGAAGCGGGTTTGAGGATTCAACTCAAAGAGCTTCTCAAAATTTTCGATCACCTGAGGGTTCATAACTTCACACCTGGTGAGGAGCCAGAGAGATAATTCTGAAAACCGATCCGAGAGTGGCATCATGCCAGCCAGCACTTCAAGACTCATGGTGTGAGTCGAGTGCATGCAACCTAACGCGATACGAAGACACCGATACTGAATACGTTCCAGTTTAATGAAGTGCGACCGAGCCGCTGACTGAAAACAAAAACTACGGTATTCCATAACCGACAAAATCGTTGTCCGGTACAACGTTAGAAGATCTTGTGGATGAGCTCCCCACCAAGTTCCGGTAATTGTGCAAAGAAAGTTGATCCTGGCTAAGAATAAATATACCGGCATGGAAATTGACCGTTATTTTACTTCTCTAGTACACAGATGCTCATGATAGTCATCGCTAGTAAGTTAGTGTGACGGTGTTTCCTCCTTTAAAATTAGCAGAAATTACCCCGTCAGGGGCGATACGTCCGCGACTTGAGCTTACGATTGAAGGTTCAGTTCTCGAGGAATTCATGTTAAGGGTCTAAAAGCCATTTGTAAACAATGACTGTAAATATCGATTTCTCTTGAATCTTAAATCATTCTCGTGAAATGAAAGCAGCATCTGGTAGAAGAATGTTTGTTTTACCAAATGAATTAGCTGAATATAGTGGGATTCTCGTGATTCGTGAGAGATCAACGTTTAAAGGCATTGTTAACAAATGTTCGAGAGTTGTTGTTTTTGATCCCCTCTTCAACCCTTATGTGTTTGACAGGGTAGCCGAGTATCTGTTCGGGTTTTACACTACAATATTTCATACATTTTGTGAAGGAAACAGGAAGCTTAAATTCATTGACATCTTAGTAAAATACGGAAGGCCAATTTTTGAACAAATACATTTTGTAAAGTATTAAGAGGAGCTGAAGGGGAAACTTCGATTTGTTACCATTTAGCTGTTTGACAGGGTACCCAGGTATCCACCAAATTCAAATGCTTAGGGCAATTATTGACCGATTTTAATTGTTTTGGTACCGTTAGATTCAAAGACTCATTTACTTTAGGGGCATTATTGGAAATGACCATTTCGATACATTTGTGGTGCGGTACGGAGACACTATTTGGGAATATCAATTGAATTTCCGGAAATGGGTGTTAAAATCTTTGGAAAAATTCTTTGAAACTATGTGACTCTGGGTCGGCTCCTTCATACCGAGGTTGTAAAGTCAGAGGAAAAAACATAGAGATCACAAAGGGTTCCTTTGTGAGCTATGGTGTAGATCGATTGCTGGTGCTCAAGCAAGTGGATGGGACTCCTCAACACATTTCGCAACGACTATGCGAATGTGCCAAAGAAGCCGTTGTCAGCCGTTGAAGTGATGAGGATTCAATTCAACCGAAACCTTGGAATCGCTTTTATCAATACCACTATCCTGGAAGTGGCACAGAAAACCGTCGAAGAGCACGACGACAAACACGTTTTGACAGTAGACGGGAAGACGTACAAGCTTCACTTGGAGATGGAAGACGGGGCAGTCGAAGTGAAACTTTTTACCCTCTCTGAGGACGTAACAAATGACAAAATTACTAAATTTCTCGGTGCGTATGGGGAGGTACCTGCCATTCGAGAGAAGTTTTGATATGAAAAACATCTATTTTCCGGTCTTCCGTCCAGTGTTCGCGTCGCACGAATGGTCATCAGGAAAACCATTGCCTCATACGTCACGATTGACTAATGTGGCAAATTATGGTCAACAACAGACCTGCAAATACTGTAGCGAATATGTACACAATGGCGTCTGGTGTGTGCAGAATAAAAAGCTACTAGTACAAAAGCTTGCAACAAACAGCGGCTCTTATGCAGAAGCAACAAAAACTCCACAACTTTCCCGTATAAAGCCACTAGCAGCCAAACAACTGGTCCTTAAACCCACCACATCGAAACCAAGTGGTTAAGTTCACCGATCTACACCGACAGCTGCCGTGCCGTTGTCAAGCAGTTTAATGCCCCTTTCAGCAAGTGTCATTGACTCCCCAACGCCAACAACCGGGCAGCTTGAAGAAAGCGTAACTGCCAATGGACACGAGTGACAAGCAGATTGCAGAAAAAAAACCAATGGTAACGAAACCGATTCGTCCCCCCCCCCCCCCCAGCAAGAAATCTCACAAGCACCCAAAACAAAAGAAATGCGCTGTGACGACAACGACTCAATTGACCTCCTTTCCTAAACAGTCCTCTTCACCAGTTATAACATTGCTACGGTAAACGTGAATACCATCACGAACACAACTAAACTTTACGCGCTCCGAACGTTTATTAGGACTATGGATTTGGATATTGTATTTATATAGGAGTTCAAAAACGAGCAACCATCACTTCCAGGACTTCATCACCAACATTGATCACATGAGGAGAGGAACTGCTATCGCTTTAAAGGAATACATCCACTATTCGAATGAGGAGAAAAGACGGCCGTCTCATAGCTTTACGAATCCACAACACTACACTCTGCTGTGTCTACGCTCAATCCGGGACTGCCTACCGTGCCCAAAGAGAGATTTTTTTCAACAATACCCGGGCGTTTTATTTTCGCCACCCTAAGGAGAATGTTATTCTTGCCGGAGATTTCATCTGCGTGCTACGGCAATGCAATACCACGGGACATAACATGAGCCTTTCTCTAAAAGCAACCGTGCAGCAACTGCGCCTGCATTATGTGTGGCAAAAACTACGCTTAAGGGACGCAGGTTACACTTACATTACTGCCAATTTATCGTTCCGACTGGATCGCATCTCACAGAAAAAAATAGTGAATTTTAAAAGGGCGCGTAAAATCTTCCCTCGATTAATATCAAGACGAAGGAAGCGTGAACAACGAAATTGTTTGCAATCTTTTATGCGTCATACAATAATGTTTTCAATCTTTCATACAACAGACTAGATCCAGGCGTTATCTGGCATAAATCTACCCAATCTAGCGATCCCTTCGTGTGCATTAGATAACGCACAAAATTACAGTTATCTTTTCAAACTGTGTACGTCACCGGTGGCATGTACGAGCAGCTGCGGAACATACATACATTTGTTTACCCGATCTAGGTCAAGCTCCAGGGCGGGGGTTTTGGTCATTGCGTCCTCATTTTCTCACCGAAGATGCACTAACGGATCTACAGATTCGGTGGCAGCTTTGGACCAGACAAAGGCGAAACTATCAGATATGTATGGACTGGTGGCTGGATTATGGTAATCCTCAAATCACCAGCTTTTTCCGATAGCAATCGAAACAAGCTTTCGAAGAATTTCCTCATGCGCAACAAAATCTCCACAGTCAACTGCGCTCGGCATACAACGGCTACTACCAAAATCCAGGGATGTTGGCCACAATAAACCACCTCAAGGGGGAAATGCTCTATTAACAAAGAAGATTCACTCATGCTTTCGTGCACATAAACAAACCCATCGTAACCGGAGAGCCACTCTCTGTGTTCCATCTCGGGGATCGTAGAAGAAAACGGACAACGATAATGCGACTAGATGGAGAGCAAGGCGAAGTCATTGATTACTCAGAAGCAATTCAAGATCACTTCTTCCAGCACTTCTCTGAGTTTTCTACTACTAATACTTACTTCTCTGTGTTGTATTCGGAAACAGATTGAGAAATGGAACAGCCCAATGATTTGCAGTGTGACCAGATTATCCACCGCGAACTAAACTTAGTTCTTAACGAGGCCTTGCCATCCAACTTTCCAGCTAAATCATTTTACTTACCTTAACTTTGAGCTTGAAGTAGCTGGTAACACACAGTTTTTTTCAAAAAATATTTAGTTTGGTGTTCTTTCAGTGACATAATTATCACTCCGGAGTATTTTTATGTCTGCCAAAGGCTGACATTATATTTTTAAGCCGGCTTAACCCGGCTTAATCATGAAGTCCAGTTCACAGAAATTCGATTGACAACAACATCCTAGCTGAACTTATGAGAAAAGCTTTCATATCGAATGTGAATAACTGGCAAGATTTATTGTTCGTGGATAAGAATAAACGTTATTATCTGGCCGAATATAATTGCTCTTTAAATATTTTTGTCGATTTGCGGTAAAGGTTTGTGCTACGCCAGAGCTGACGTTGAAGTTAATTGTTTGCGTTTGTTTCTAAGGACATTTTTCAATATAAATATTTTCTTACAAAAAAATCTAGATATAGAATCCCGTAACTGGAAACATATTCAACCCAAAGCTTCATAAACGCGATAATTGCTTTGAATCATTCAGAAGAGAAATTGTTTTAAAATAGTATAAGCCCATATTTTATTGATATGCGCTAGTATACAAAAGCATTTGAGGTTCACCAACAACTATGAACAATAACTTTCACAGCACGCATACATCACTCACTCACAAAAACGCAATTACGATCAAACGTATACATGATCAAAGCGTATTCTGCACACACGTGGTTTTTTATGGCATGTTGGTATCTCGGTTGTTATGTTTGCTGCTGAAGTTTATGACATTAAGTGTGCGAAGCAGGTTTTGCACGTTGCCCTTGTTGTTTCACACCGTTTTTTTTTTCAGCTGTCAAAAAAATGAAATGGGCTGAATTCCGTTCAAATTCATCGCAAAATAGAGCGAAGCGTATGAAATTTTAATTTTTATTACATCAGAACTGTTCGCAAATGAATTCAGGAAGCGGTATGGGAGCGTTCTGCCTAGTTGTTCGCGGCAGATTTCATGTGTGAATAGGCTGCCTTGTCAACGATCAAAATTGCCTGAACCAGATGGCTTGCTTGTAATGATCACTTGAAGATGTGATGGTGGATCATTGCCCTGATATTCCAAAATGCAGAACTTGGTATAATGTTTACTGTCTTCCACATCTAAACGTGATGGAATCAAGTGCTTAAGTGGAAATTAATCAGAAATGATCTTTCATACACATTCGTCAAACCATTGTGAACGGCTGTTGTGAGAATATCACCATGAAAATCTCACATGTGCATAGCATGTTACCAATCACTAATGCTCTATCTTTTTTCTCCTGTTCTCTTCCCCATCCCATGACCGCGAGCAATAGCATAACTGGATGGATATTAGTAAAGAACGGTTTATAAACCTCACCAATTTTACTTTCTGCCAAATTTTCGAACAGAAGGTAAGCAATCAAATGACGACAGCAAAATATACTTTATATTAAATAACCTATAACAAGGCAAGGGAGGGACCATCAGGGCACTCAATTTAGACGATTTGAATAGGGAGCATGGTACTACCTCCTCCCTATTGTGAACATTCCGCGGAACGCGGGCGAGCTCTTCGACCGCATCTATTGGGTTTATTTTGTCAAACAAGGGCTTAAGTTCTAGCCCTGTGGGTGTAAACTAGCTTTTGAAAAGAGATTCTCTTCCCTATATTGGTGGGTTTCGCGAAAGTGTCTCTGCTTACGGGTCCTCCTTTTTGGTCCTTCATACAGGAGCTTGGTGATCACAAATAACAAAAGAAGCCTGAACAAATCGTTCTTCAGATTATTTCAATGCTATGGAAAGTTACCTTGCTACAATAGATGGTAGTATTACATCAAAACGAAAAATTTCACTTGGGCTACTCAATTGTCAAAATAGCTGCAAATGACCTTAATTTAGTGTCCAGTTTCATTTATTTTTTAAATGCACTGTAATTAATATGTGTGTTGAAATATAAGTGGTGAAGCTAAGGGGTGTCCCACATCAAATTGCATCACGAATAAACGCTTTAGAAAATTACCTAGTTGACTGATCCTTTTCAAACTTTCAGATAATATAACTCAAACAATTAGTAAGCTTTCAGCATATTTATTTCATTCAATTTCAATATCATACGCTCGAACCTTGCGCTTAACTCCACTGATTAGGCAACAACAGCAATGTACAACATCTGGCTGCAGCTTCTTCTGTACGGAAACACACTTTTTCATCATGTCAGATTTGACCTCCTTGAGATGCTACGATGGGCCTTAATTCCAGCGCGTTGGGGGGGTTCATGTTCTTGGGTACGAAAGTTATCCCGTTGGCTTCGTACAACTTCTGGACAACATTTGAAAAATGGCATCGTAGGGCCCTCGTGTTGCTTCAACAGAGGAAGCAGACGCTTCTGCAGACATTCCTTGAGGTGGATCTCCCCGTTTACAGTCCCAGTAGTCATGAACAACGCACTCCATTTGCCACTTGAGCAGATCGCTTGCCAACGCATGTATTTTATGGCAAACATTGAAAGTTTATGCTTCCTTAGTTCCTCCGGAACATCAAACTTGTGGTGTACTCTGGAAGCCGCCAGAAGTTCACCTCAACGTAAGTCTCATCATCCATGATAAGATAATGCTTCGTCAGCATCTAGGTGTACAGTTTCCAGTCCGTGCTCCCATATTTTGCCGTTCGTCCAAAATTGAAGGCTTCTGCACATTGTACGTATGCAGTCCCTCCCGGTCGTTGGCTCTCTGAACGAAAGACTTGGACCGATTCATCCACATTCCTGACCGAAACAGTGGGATTCTGCTTAAATTCTTTCACGACACGCTTCTGATCCTGATTACTAATAGAGCATTCATTCTGACCGCATTTCTCTTACCGATTGATGCTCCGAGTTTCGTAGTAACGCTTAATTACACGAATCACCTTTGACAGCACTATTCCAAGCTGTTTTCCGATGTCCCAATGAGAGAGTTGATGATTTTCCAGGTGCTTGCGCAAAATCAATTCGCGAGGTTGCTTTTCGGGTGACGCAGTTTTTTTTTTCCAATTTTCAATAGCGATTAAAAAAATCACTCTAAACTACTTCTACCCAAATTTTCAAGAGAAAATACAAAATGTATATTGTTCAACAGTGTTTTTTCCATGATGCAATTTCCTGTAGGA